>CATIWF010085952.1:0-36387 GCA_949630135.1 Balakata baccata
AAATGAAGTTGAGGAACTAAGACTTTCTATTTCTAAATTTCACAAAGGGAAGGAAAGTTTGGATACTCTCATTGTATCACAAAGACCTCCCCTAGTGAGACATGACTTAGGCTTTAATGGAGCATCATCTTCATCTAAAACTATCTTTGTAAAAGCTTCAACACCACAAACCTCCTCAAATGAGGTAGGGGCCTCTAAGACCAAAAGCAAATCACACACCAAAGCTACTACTCAAAAAGGGAGTAGTAAAGGCTCACATGGCTCAAGAGGGAAACCTCAAAAGGCCAACCATGCATTCTTGTATAAGAGGCATGCACTTAAAAAAACACCCACTAATCATGATTGTGTTTGATGTTGTACCTCTTCATATATTCCTAATAAAAAGGTTATGGGGCCAAAACCTCATGTCAAGTGGCAAGATATCTTTAAAAAGAAGTAGTGCCACTATTGCATGGAGTTTGGGCATATAAACATTCATTGTTGCATAAGAAAATCTCATTGGGATTCCTCAAAGGCTAACCTCCAAAGACCCAAGGTTGTTTAGGTACCTAAAAGACAAACTTGAATTTATATTTCATAGGTATGTCTTAAATCCACAAGCAATTAAAATGTTTGGCTCTTGGATAGTAGATGCTCAAGGCACATGACCGGAAATAAAAGCCTCTTTACTAGTCTCAAACATATTGATGGAGGTAAGGTTACCTTTGGGAACAATGCTAAAGGTAAGGTAATTGGCATTGGTTCTATAGGATTGAATGATATTTCAATTATTGACGATGAAATGTTTATTGATGGTCTAAAGCACAATTTATTAAGTGTGAGTCAATTATGTGACAAGGGAAACAAAGTCACTTTTAGCTCCAATGAATGTTTAGTGATCTCTTTATATGGTCAAGAAATATTCAAAGGAGATAGAGATGGCAACACTTACATAATTGACTTATACAAGTTATCTAATGTTTCCTCTAGCTGTCTATTAGTGAAGAATCTTGGCTATAGTATAGAAGACTTGGACACGCAAGCATGGATTTAATTCAAAGTCTTAGCAAAGATGAACTAGTAGATGGACTACCAAAAGCAAATATTTGAAGGACAAAACTTATGAGCCATGTCAAAGAGGCAAGCAACACAAATCATCCTTCAAAATCAAAAATTGTGTAAGCACATCAAGACCTCTTCAACTATTGCATTTAGATTTATTTGGACCTAGTAGAGTTGCAAGCTTTGGGTGGAAAACATTATGCATTTGTTATTATTGATGATTATTCTAGATTCACTTGAGTAATTTTCTTAGCTCATAAAAGTGACACTTGTGAAAACTTCAAGTACTTTGCCAAAAGAGTTCAAAATGAGAAGGGATATTGCATCTCTAAAATTAGAAGTGATCATGGCAAGGAATTTGAAAATGAAATTTTTGAAAATTATTATTTGGAAAATGGAATTTCTAATGATTTTTCAACACAAAGAACTCCTCAACAAAATGGAGTATTTGAGGGGAAAAATAGAACGTTGGTAGAAATGGCTAGAACAATGCTTAATGAATATGGCCTACCAACTTATTTTTGGGCGGAAACCACTAATATAGCATGTTATATTGTAAACCGTGTTTTTAAAAGACCAATTTTGAATAAAACCTCTTATGAGCTTTGGAATGGAAGAAAATCCAATATTTCATATCTTAGAGTATTTGGCTGCAAATGCTTCATATTAAATACCAAGGATAATCTTGGAAAATTTGCCTCAAAAGTCGAATGAAGGCATATTTCTCGGTTATTCCACCTCTAGCAAAGCCTATAGATTATTTAATAAGAGAACTTTAGTTGTTGAAGAGTCTGTGCATATTAATTTTGATGAGTCCTATACACTTGATCTTGGGAAAGATATTTCTCTAAATGATGTTGTAGGCTCTATGGAAAAACTCAACCTTGATCAAGAAGAACAAGAAATACCTCCAAATAAGCATGACCTTGATGAGGAATAACTACAAGTAGAGGAACAATCCCAAGCTCAAGAGCAAGCGACAAATGAGCTACCAAGGGAATGGAGATATGCAAGAAATCACCCAAAGGAACAAATCATTGGTGATCCCTCAAAAGCTGTAAGTACTCGTTCAAAAATTCTTGATTCTAATCTTGCTTGTGTATATCAAATCGAGCCAAAGTCAATTAGTAAGGCTTTGGATGATGAAAGTTGGGTGATTGCTATGCAAGAGGAACTCAATCTATTTGAGAGAAATGAAGTTTGGGCCTTGGTTCTAAGGCCTAGTGACTACCCAATCATTGGTAGCAAATGGGTCTGTAGGAACAAATTGGATGAGGATGGTAACATCGTAAGAAACAAAGTTAGATTGGTTGCCAAAGAATACAACCAAGAGGAAGGCATTGATTATAATAAAACATTTGCCCCTATGGTAAGATTAGAAGCCATATGCTTTTTGTTAGCATATGCATGTCACATGAACTTTAAGCTTGTTCATATGGATGTAAAAAGTGAATTTTTGCATGGTTTTATATCAGAAGAAGTATATGTTGAACAACCTCCCGGTTTTGAAAATCATGTTTTTCCAAATCATGTCTATAAATTAACTAAGACTTTATACGGATTAAAGCAAGCTGCTAGAGCATGGTATGAAAGACTAAGTGCTTTTCTATTAAAAAATGGTTTTTCAAAAGTACATATTGACACAATTCTTTTTATCAAAAAACATAAGCATGACACTCTCATTGTTCAAATTTATGTTAATGATATCATTTTTGGATCTACTAATGAGACTATTTGCCAAGAATTTGCTAAGTGTATGACTAGGGAATTTGAAATGAGCATGATGGGAGAGCTCAAAATTTTCCTTGGACTCCAAATCAAGTAAGGCAAAGATGGCATCTTCATCAATCAATCCAAGTACACAAAGGAATTTATCAAAAAATTTGGGATGGATGGATGTAAGAATGTCAAGACTCCAATGAGTACATCAACAAAATTGGACAAAGATGATAAAGGTAAAGCTATTGATGAAAAATTTTATAGAGGTATGATCAGCTCACTTCTTTGTTTAACTGTCTTTAGACCCGACATTATGTATAGTGTATGCTTATGTGCATGATTTCAATCATGTCCTAAAGAATCACACTTGAATGTAGTAAAAAAAATTTTAAAATATCTTCATGGCACTATGCATTTAGGACTATGGTATCCTACAAATTCTTCATGTCATATAATCGATTTCTCATATGCCGATTACGCTAGCAGTCTGTTGGATAGAAAAAGCACGTCCAGAAGTGTCACTTTATTGGAGAGTGTTTGGTTTCTTGGCATAGCAAGAAACAAGTTTCGATAGCCTTATCCACCGCCGAAGCTGAATATGTGGCTGCTAGTTGTTATTGCACTCAAGTCCTTTAGATGAAGCAACAACTAAAGGATTATGGTCATGACATTGACCACATTCCAATTAAGTGTGATAATACAAGTGCCATAAACCTCTCTAAAAATTCCACTCAACACTCTAGAAGCAAGTACATTGACATTAGACATTATTTCTTAAGGGATAATGTTCAAAATGGTGATGTAGTGTTAGATTTTATTGACACTGAAAATCAACTTGCAGATATATTTACCAAGCTCCTAAATAATGAAAGGTTTTGCTTTATAAAAAGAGAGCTTGGTATGCTTGATGAAACCACCTTGATTTAAGAAAACTTTAAATCTTGTTTTTGCATACTATTTGTTGTCCACGTATATTCTTTACTTACTTAATGTGAATTTTGAACTTTAGAGATAGTAAATTTCCTTTTTCTCCTAAGAATTCATGAAGATCCCATAATTCCCGCTCGGGACATTATGCTCCCGCTCGCGACTTCTTGGTCATCAATTTGACCGTTGGAATTTCTTATCTCCCGCTTGGGAAGCCCCACTCCCCGGTCGGGACATTTAAAATTTTTTACCATTACACCTTTTCTAACATACATTCTTAGGAAGCCTTCTGTCCCCCTCAGGACTATATCAAAATTTAATTTTTTTTTTTTACCGTTAGAGGGTTCCCGATTGAGAACCCCTATATCCCGATTGGGACTCACTCGATGGCAGCCTTTTTGTAACTGCCACCAATCAAATTTTTCTGCCATTTAATTCTCTCAAACGGAAACATATCCCTTCAATCCCTATAAATACTTCACTATTCCCCTTCTTCTCCTCACAATTGCATCAATACTCTTCCTCTCTTCCAACTTTTCTACAAAATTTTCATATTCTCTCCAAACTCACTCTCTCTTAATGGCACCAAAGGTTAGCACCTCCAAATCAAGAGCCTCCAAAGGCAAAGGGGTGGCATCTTCCACCTAATTGTCCACCTTTCAAGACATCTTCAATGCTTTCTCTAAGGAGGAGAAGAAAAGATATGCCAACATACATTCCAAGAAGTTCATCTCTAATAGAATTCTCAATGTTGAAGATCTTGATAAGTTGGGTGTCAAAGATGAAATTTTAGGCACTCTTGACAAGATGGGGTGGACCACATTTGTCATGCCCTTTGAAGATGGTCGTGATGAACTCACTATTAAGTTCCTTTCCACTTTCCAAGTCATCAAGGATGTCAAACACCCTCTTGGCTACTATGGGGTCCGATTTCATCTCTTTGGCCAACCACAAGAGATGACAAAGCATCAACTTGCTGATGCCTTTGGGTTCACAAAGGAGGGCCTTATCAACACACAAGCTATGCATCTCTCTCCTCTTGATGTATGGAAAGATATTTCTTTTGAAACTAGGCTTGACAAGTGATCAAATGCCAAGCACATCAAGACTCTCTCTCACTTCATCCTCCATAGAATCATCACCTTTACCATCAATGCAAGGAGTGAAAGCAATGAGAAAGTCACCCATGAAAACCTTTTCTACATCTATGCCATGGTTCACAATCGGCCTACGGATATGGCCCATCTTCTCATAGATAAATTTCATTCCATGGCCTCCACCACCAAGGGCATAATTTCACTCCATGCCTAAATTACCTTTCTTGCAAGGCATCTCAATCTAATGACAACAGAAAATTGTGCACTTCTCACTTCTTTTCGCTCTCAATATGAAATTTTCTTGGATATCAAATATCTCTTGAATTGCAAGGCAATTGAAAAACCTTCCAAAGATATTGACTCCTTCTTCTATACCTTTGGGGAACATGGTGCCCAAAAGGCCACTCAAGAAGCCACAAGAAAAAGGGCAAGACTTTCTATAAGAGGAGAAGGCCCAAGTGCACAAGAGATGCCACCTCCACCACCACCTCCTCAACCTCAACAACTTACTTTGCAAAGATGACTTTCAAATGCAATCCTTCACCACTTTGAAAGATATGATGCAACATCTCCACCTTAACATTCAAAGCATGCAAGGGCAACTTAATTTGAATGTGTGTACCCATAGCTTTGAACAAGCTCCACAATTTGAGGGGGAGCAAGGTGACGAGGAAGAAACAGATGGTGGAGATCAAGAGGAGGGTAATGATGAAGAAGAAGATGATTAGCTTAGAATTTGTCTTTTACATTTTCTTTTTTTTTCTATCCATGATTATGTACTTTCTTTAATTCATTAATAAAATTGTCTTTGTCTTCTTTATATCTTCTAAATATCTCATTCTTTTTTATATTGACAAAAGGGGAGAAGCAATATCTAAGGCAAAAATTTAAAATTTAAACTTTCCCAATTAGGTATTAAGGTTGACTTTTTTTACTTTTACTATTTAATATGTTTACATCTTCAAATGATATGAAACTTTGAATGCATATTACTCAATGTGTTAATTTGATTATAGAACAATCAATTTGATATTTTTGCCTAGTTTGATTGTCAAAATTAAAAAGGGGTAAATTGTTAACCGTAGGGTGATTGCTCTCTATTTTAATCTTGACAATCAAATTAATTATTACTAACATCTTTGTTAAGTGTTGTTTTGATAGTGTTCAAAGTTTCAGCACATTTGGTTAAGGTTTCCTCGTTGAACAACTCAAAAATTTACGAAGACTTATAACTCCCAAACAGGACAATAATCTCCCGACCGGGACAATAATCTCCCAACTGGGACACAAGTACAGATCGGAAAGTAACATGTCCAGACTGGGAAAATGTTGTCTCTAAGTATCTCAAAGTTTCAATAGCAAAATAGACCGGGAAAGGGTATGTCCTGACAGGGACTGTAGTACAGACCAAGCAAAGCAAGTGTCTAGACCGGGAAACTCTACAGGATGATGACCCAAAAGTTCCAGTAGCAAAAGCAGACTGGGATATGGTATGTCCCGATCGGGAATGGTTGCAGTCCGAGCAGGACATTTAAAAAGATCTGACCGTTGAAGAGGAGACACCACCAAAAATGTGCCACATCATCATAAAGTCAAAACACTCTTAGTCAAACTAACTTATGTCCCAACCGGGACTCATTCAAAGCCAAAAAGACCCAAGTTCCTGGCAGTGGCATCATCGGACAAGCCCCAACCGGGACACATGGAGTTCCGACCAAGACAATTGAATAAAAACTAGTCGTTGGGGTTTTCAGCCAACCAGAAGCTGCCACATATTAAAATTGGGTATTTCCCAACCGGGACATCATGGTTCCCGACCGGGACATTTCTCTCTACAAACTGCATTTAATGCACTTATAAGAGAATGTTAGAAAGAGTTATGGTACCACTTTGTAGTGGTTAATTGGTAGGTAATCAGTATAAATACCTAACCAAAAGGTCATTTAATGAGATCTAACAATTCAGCAAGTGACAAAACTATTGCAATTTATTTTCTCAATCCTTTCATTAATTGTTTTTTTATAAGAGTTCAAGTGTTAATCTTAAAAAACTTGGGTTGTCTTGTAATTGGGTAGTGTGAGCCAAATTATAAGGAATTGATTGTTATGTGAGCCACAAAACACAAGAGAAATTTGGGTTAAGTGTTAGCCTTGATAAAACACCTAGTTGGGAGTGAGCTTGTTAAAACTCCAAAGATTGTAATCTAAGTGATTAGATTAGTGAATACCCAATCTAAGTTAGGAAGAGGAGTAGGATCAGTTAACCCCTGAACCTCTATAAAATTCGTGTCTCAATCTTCTCCTTTTCTTCTACTATCTTGTAAGTGCAAATTTTTTTTAACTTCCCACCAATTCATATCCCCCCCCCCCTTCTTGGTGATTGTTTGGGCAACACAAAGGAAGAAAGAATCAAAGGTTCTAATTTCTACACGTGGAAATTATTCATTAGAGATTGTACCTCTTTTTCTTTTATTTAATAAATTCAATTTTGATATTTGTTCATCTTTTTCCTTGTCTTTAATTTCAGGATAAGAAATTTGTGTGTACAAATTTCTGGCATGCCTAGTGGGACCTCTCTAACTTTCATCTCCTTTCTTCAAAAGTTTCAACACTCATGGCCTCAAGCAAGAACAACAACAGCGACCGTCAAAAGGCACCTACTCGCTTCAATATTCGATCCACCACTGATGCTAGTCTAAGGGCTATCCTTAAGGAAAGATTGATTAATGATATCTATGCTTGTACTCTTTCTTTATTTCAGAAGGCATTTGTTCCACCACAAATAAGGGAGGAGATACCATCACCTACTCAACCACTTGTTCAATCTCCACAAAAGACTAAGGGAGATGTCAACTCATCAATTGTCAAGGATTTCATTCGTCCTCATGGCAATGATACGCTAACACCTCCTTATTCTCTAGTGTCATCAAACGGCTCTTCTAATGTTATGACTATTATGATAGCTAGCTCAACAACTTTGGAAGAGCAAATTGCTAAGATGACTAAGATTTTGGAAAGTTTTAGTGAATCGAACAAAGAGAAAGACGATCATATCGCCTTTCTAATGAAAAAAGTTAAAAGTTTGACTGAAAAAGGAGAAGCGGTTGTAAAGAATCCACCATCAAAAGTTAAAGAATGTGTAGAGATTTCGATAAAAGATCTTACAAAGGACTCTTAGCTGATGACTAGTAGAGCTATCAATGCCAGACAATTGAAAGATCTCATCAAAGAAGGAGTCAAAGACCAAGTCAAGAGTGTCACTCAACCATCATATATATATGCCAAGCCATACTCTCAGAGGATTGACCTTTTGAAGATGCTTGTAAACTATCAGCCTCCGAAATTTCAACAGTTTGATGGTAAAGGCAATCCAAGACAGCATGTTGCTCATTTTATGCAAACATGCAACAATGCTGGCACTTACGATGATTTAATGGGTAAGCAATTTGTCTGATCATTGAAAGGAAATGCTTTTGACTGGTATACAGATTTAGAATCTGGCACAATTGATGGATAGGAGCAATTAGAACGCAAATTTCTCAATCGCTTCTATAGTACTCATCGTGTTGTTAGTATGATAGAGCTTACAAACTCATGCCAATAGGTTGAGGAGCCTGTCATTGACTATATTCATAGATCGAGGAATATGAGCCTCAACTGCAAGGATTGTCTGTTTGAAACTTCTACTCTAGATATGTGCATTCAAAGCATGCATTTGGGGGTTACACTACATCCTTTAAGGTATCAAGCCTAAAACCTTCGAAGAGTTGGCTACTCAAGCACATGATATGGAGCTAAGCATACTACTATTGGGGGTCAAAGATTGCCTGTAGAAGATCCAAAAAAGGGAAAAGAAAAGCTGGATACCCGCAAAGGAGGTAAACTTGCTACGAAAGTGGAAACCAAACAATCAATGGTGGTGAATACTGCTCTTTTTAAAATTTCCACCAAGCATGAGAAGAAAAGGGAGGCAAAGGCTGCTGCTACTCGAGGCTAAGGTGTGAAGAAGATTACCTTAAAAGAAAGGCAAGAAAAGGAATATCCTTTTGTTGATAGTGGTATTCCTAAGATGTTGGATGATTTGCTTAAAGCTAATCTCATTCAAGTCACTAAAATGAAGCGTCCTGAAGAGGCTAATCATGTGAATGATCTGAATTATTGCAATTATCACAGATTAGTTAGCCATCTTGTTCAAAAGTGCTTTGTTTTAAAAGATAAAATTATGCAGTTACACAATAATGGATGTTTGATGATGAAACTGCAGCTTGTAATATAACTACAATAATGAGTATAAGTCGTTGTACTGCCACTTTGAAGTTTGGTTCCTTTGAACCTATGGAGATTGCAGTGCATACTTTTTCTAGTAGGATCCTAAATTAACCTATGTAAGTTGCCCTGCAAAATGATGACTTACCTGGGGGCATCAAGGCTAAAGACATGAAAATTAAAGATAACCTTAACGAAGGGTAGACTCCCGTCACTTAATGTAGAGGAATAAAGAAAAGGGTGCCATTACAAACAACTGCTCCAAAGAGGTCCAAAATGGTAAGGAAATGTGTGAAGAAGTTAATTCCTCAAGCAGTCATAAGGAAATCACCTGCAGTCCAAACTGAAGAAAGGATAACGCAAAAGTCTATAGTGCCTATTAACCTTAAGGAATTCTTTCCAAAGGGACGTGTAGAGTCTAATAATGAAGTCTTTTCTTGTTATAGTGTTAATAAAGACCTAAAAGATTATGAGCAAGAGGAAGAAGAGAAATATGAGTCTGGAAGAGTTGCTTATAGTTCATGTATAACGAAGATATGTTTTTCTGATGAAGACCTGCTCCTTGGGTCTAAATTGCACAATCGTCCACTCTTTGTCACAGCTTATGTCAATGAACAGAATGTTAATAGAATTTTAATAGATGACAGATCCTCTATTAATATTCTGGCTCTCAAAAGCATGAAGGAGCTGGGCATACCTTGTTAGAGATGTGCCCAAAAGGCAATCGCCTTAGGCAATTAGTGTACATATCCATAAAGGCATTCTTTGACTCCATTCCTTATTGCCTTATAGAGTTCACTCATAGGTTGGTGATTGGGTGCAACATGAGGTATTCGAAGGTAATTGGGTAGCCAATAAAGGATTCACCACTCCTGATAGAGGGAGAGTATACCTACGGCCTCTTGTAGGGATCATTACTGGGGAATCTCTGGCCAAAGTGGAAATGTCCTAAAGATGGTCTTCAGTGACATGTCTAATAGAGTAATGAGTCCCAAGTACAAGATCTACCATCACTTGGGCTAGATGTGATGCATTCAATTTAGCGGGAGCTGACACATAGTTCATGCTCTGAACCGAGTGGGATATAGGATGGTAAAAGGACGAATTGCACATATTGTTGTCTATAGAAAGGTTTGTAGTCAAACTACTGACTTTCTGATCAATTGGGGGTCAAGATGTGTTGCTAGATACTGCTCATGACTTGTTTAAATTATTTGATAATTTAAGTAGCTAACATAACTAGAAACCTAATAGGTTACCCGCATTGGAGATGCAAAAAATGATTAAAATGACTTTAGATAAGATCCAAAATATGAGAAAATTATTTTGAGTCAGTTCGTGATAAGATTGCGGGAAAAAATCTCTCAAGGGGCTGACAGGTCCATACGGGCCCACTACTTATCCTTTATTAGGGGTCTTTTGGCAGTATGTTCAACAATACAGAGTGTGGAATAAATCTCATTTGAACTCAAACATACTTGATACAGACCATATGACTAACAACAACAGCCAACTGATTTTGAATCTAAGGTTATATTTATAACTGCATCTTTAAATACAAAAGCATAGCCTATTTTGTCTAATTCAGATACTGATATCAAGTTCCTCCTAAATGATGGTATGTACAAAATATTTTTAAAAAACAGTTCAAAACCAGTGTCTATATTCAAACAGACACTGCCAACAAAAAGAACTTCCACTGTGTCATTGTTGCCAACTATGATCACTGTTCTTCTATATTTGGTTTCTGCTTGTTTATGAACCTCTGCAATATGAATGCAATATGTTTAGTCACTCCACTATCAAGCCACCAAGAACTGGATGTGGCACCAACCAAATTGGATTCACAAACAATAAGAGCAAAAAAGTTACCTGTAAGCTCACGCTTTTCTAATCAAGCTTTGTATTTCAGACAATCCTGCTTTTTATGACCTTTCTTTTTACAAAAAAAACATTTAAGTTCTCTTTTCATAAAAGCTTTATCAACACCTATAGCACCAGATCGGGTAGACTCTTTATCAAAACTAGGAGCATTAAGTTTAGTTTTCCTACCTTTTCTTTTGTCTTTCCACTGAGGACCTGATATAAAAAGCGCAGTACTAACCTGACCCGCCTTTAACTTCTCTTCCTCAATTACATATAATGAAAGCATTAACTGTTTATGGATCCTCCCTTGAGTTGTATGCAGTAATAAGCATTCCAAACTCTGGTGGTAGAGTATTGAGAGCTTGATGCACGATACAAGCAGCAGGGAGAATTATGTCAAGGTTCTGTAGCTTATTCTTATGTGGACCATGGTAAGAATGTATTCCCTGACACCTCCTACTCCATTATACTTCATGGAGTATAGCTGCTTCAAAAGGGTACCAATCTCAGCATTGATGGATACCTTATAATGCTGAGAAACGGCAATCAGAAACTCTTTTGCTACATGAGTCTCTGACAAATCACTCAACAGGTACTCTAGAATTGACCTTTTTATGGTCAAATAACACATGCGATTCATTTTGTACCATGTTAAATACAGCTATTTATCAACTACTGAACTCTCAACAGTCAGGTCAGTTGGCTTAAAAGTTGTCATGGCAATATTGATATATGCCAACTTCATAGCTAATTTCACGTCTCACTTCCACGTTTTATAATTAGAGTCATTCGGTATTTCAATAGTCATTGTATTATTGTTAACTGAGAATGTGACTAAAAAAATTAACAATGTAACACTTTAGCACAAGACAATAATAATAATCAAAGCCATAAAAGAGTATTAATTCAAGAATTTCAGTGCATCATTATATAAACACCTTTGGGCAGAATATATAACATGTAATAGAAAATTCTTAATATAAACACGATTTGGGAATTTACCAAATACTTGCAAATTTACCACCTTTTGGTGTATAAACCACTTGTACTAGCTCATTCCCAATCATATATCTTATATTTCTTATCTCCAAATTTAATTTATAATAAACACATTGGACTGAATAATTATAAATTAAATCTGAGACATCCCTAAAATATATAAGACTGAACATTTCTTAAAATTTCAACTAAAAATGTCGTTTTGGTGACAATATTTCAACTAATTTTAAAAAAAAAATTTATACCAATATACACCTTATTTATTGCCTTGAAATAACTTAATAACATAATTTTCATTCCTTATGGATGTGGAGCTAAGTGTCCTGAAACATTATGTTTACAATAATTTAAACAGTTACATTGTCAACTTTAATTGAGAAAAATTAATTTTCAGATGTGACAATTTTATGCTGATGCATAAATTAAATATCACGAGATAAAAAATAATTTATCTCTTAAATTGTCACAATTTTTCTCAAATATGGCTTTTAAATATGTCAAAATCAGGCCAAAAAAAGGCATTCATGAGCGAAAAATAACCGTATAGGGACTTAATTGAAAAATTCAGAAACTTTAAGGGAAAAAAATAAAAGGAACACAAAAGGAGGGCTGCAGTGCACGTGTGGAACATGAGCCTGATGCAGCAGGTGCGTCTGGATGCCTCACGCACTAGACTGCCTCTCCCCACCACCTGAGCAACGCCCACATGCGCTCTAGGTGCATGCACTGCATGTTCTTGCCTCATTTCCTTCCCCGACTCCGTTTTCTACAATGTTTCTGTGAAATTTTCGCAAAATTCATCGCCAAATCCCATTTTCACTCCAAAACTCAATTAAACTCAAATTTTTCTCCTTAACTCAATGAGAAAAACACGAAAATGGCTCTAAAAATATGTAATTTGGCTATGATACTACTTCATAGAAAATCAATTCAGCCAAAATCAATCCCAAGATTTAATAAATGAAATTTAAAGTATAAAACAAGTTTAATCGAGATAGAGGACATAGAAAAGAACCTGATTTCGCCGAATCCATCATAACAGGAACGATCTAAATGAGTTTACACTAAGAACTTTTTTCGTTTCCTGACTTAGAATGATGAAATTCTAAAATCTTATCATTTTCCTTTATCTCTATCCAACTTTATATAGGGAGTGAAAGTTAAAGAAAGATTTAGCCTACATAATATAATAATTATGAGTCATCTATCACACCCATATTATTATCTAGCCCACATTAATTATCCACACTAAATTAATTAATAAACTTTTGTCTAAATAAAGAATTGATCAGATTCTTAAGTCTCTCTATTTTGTAACATATCTTCATTTCTCAATTAATGAACCCACAACCATAATAGGTATTAAATATATCTTACATCCGCTACCTTGGGCAATAAACTCGAATTCATACCTGAAGTAATGGCACCATTGAGAAAAAAACTTTGTACCGCTTTGGCCATGTTTGGCATTGTATTTGGAAAAAACGTTTTTTGGAAAAAAATTTATATTTTTAACTTCTTTGAATTTTGAAAACTGTTTTTGCCATAAGCAGATAAATAGATGGTTTTTCCAAAAGTAGATTTGGAAAAAACAGTTTATAAAAAATTAAAAAAATTAGTTAATTAAATAAAAAAATTTAAAACCTGCTTTTGGAATTATCAACAGCAATCTCAAACACCTCATTTTTAAACATCCATTCTAATTATATCCCAAAAACTTCTGAAAAAAAGACCTGTATACCCATCCGAACCTGGGGCACTATAAGGGTCCATAGCAAACAGCTGCTTTAACATCATCAATAGATGGACATGGGAGAAGATTAGAATTTTCTTCTGCTGATATCGAATTACCAATCACTGTGGCAATAGTATTAATGTTTGAAGAAAAACTATGAACAGCTTGGAAAAGATTTTTACGGAAATTCACTATATGATTCTCAATAAGAATTGGATCATGACAGATCTCGTCGGTAATGCGCAAGGCGGAAATGCCTTGGATAGGCTTGCGGCGGGAGGCGTAGCTGTGAAAGAAGGAGGAATTTCTATCACCCGCCTGCAGCCATTTAATTCTGATTTTTTCTTTAAGATAAATCTCCTGCTGTTTCAAATGCAAATCGAGAACACCATGCGCTTCCAACTCTTGCCTGTGAAGATCATCATTTAAACCATGAACAGAGATGCTATTTTGAATTTAACAAAGGGAGTGCTCAGCTAGAGTAATATTCACATCAATATTCGCTTTTTAAATTAATTTGCTAACCTATATATATAAGAAATTTTAGTTATTTAAAAAATTATTAATTTTTTCTTTAATTTATATCTTGCCTAATGTAAGTTAAAAAATAAATTTGTTAATTTTTCATATTATTAAATTTTTACCAACGAATTGCCTTAAAAGGAATTCATTGCAAAAATTTTTAAATTGATAACCTAGTTTTAGACAACATGGCTCCTAAAAAGGAAATTTTTCTTTCTTTTTTTAGAAAAACAAAAGGAAAAAAATTCTTAAATAGGTACATGTAATTTTCAATAACATATTTTCCTTTATACCAATTTGATACTTGAATTTATAATTTTTTCGAAAGTATCCCATACTTTTACTACTTTCTTAAAGAATTACTTTTTCCTTTATTCTTGTTCATATAATAGATGATTTTTTTTTTCTTAGTCATATGGGGATAAGTTGATGAGATATTTCCTCTATGCCCCTATTTGCTTCTCACACTTTTTAAATTATTTCTTTTTCATTGGATTTCTTCAATATGTCATGTATTAAGTTTTTTTTCAATTATGAAGATTAAATTGTGT
The DNA here is from genome assembly GCA_949630135.1 of Balakata baccata. Classification (NCBI taxonomy): domain Eukaryota; kingdom Viridiplantae; phylum Streptophyta; class Magnoliopsida; order Malpighiales; family Euphorbiaceae; genus Balakata; species Balakata baccata. The sequence continues at coordinate 14,723 of CATIWF010085952.1, forward strand.
TATAAAATGAAAGATGAATTTTTTACAAATAATATCTTCGTTATTGATTTAGGGATGTTTAGAATTTTAGTATGTAGAAATTTATTTATATAATTAATTGATTTTTTAACTTTTATAATTTACTTTTTTCAAATTTATTTTTGAAAAAATAATTTTTTTATTTATTTTTTTCAAAAATAGTTTCTAAAACTTAAAAACTGAAAATTATTTTTTCCAAATACAATATCAATTAGGCATCAGTTCCACTTAAACTTTCGAACACAATATTTATTACAAATATTATTTAGAAATTCAATAATACACAATATAAGGTTGAGGATTAAATAGAAAAAGAATATAAAAAAATTATTAGGTTGACATAACATATTATATCATTTATTAGTTCAATTATAAAATAATATATATATATATATTATATTTATATTAATTAATAAAAATAAAATAATTAAATATATATTATTATATGATTAGATTAATATATAAATTACAGGAAGAATTTCTCAAAAATATAATAATTGAGGGACAAACGTAGGGTAGGGCTGGGTCTTGTTTGCGTGCCTTGAAACATATTGATGTTGCAAGACTGTAGAATGATTATCAATCATCATTAATGGAATCTTCCATTCCATCTCTCTGATGCCATTATCATCATAATGTTTTTATTCATTTATGTGTTCTTTTATATATGCATTTTTTTCATGGAAATATCTTTTTTAGCACGAATTCATGTACCGACTGATAAATATTTTTTCCGTATGAATTAATTGGAGTTAGCTTAATTAGTATATCAATTATGAATTAGTTATAAGGATTTGAATTTAATACTTAGTTTCTATAAAATATACCAAAACGAAACTATGAATTGGTGTTGCTGTTAATCACAATTTCTCTTTTATTTTTTGGTACAAGAGATACCAACTAGAAATTGGAAGTCGAAATACTATAATCATATTTACCAAACGAGTACCACTAAATTAAATATTCATGATATAATTTTTTTTTTTAAGGGTTAAGTCATATATAGTCTTTTGTATATATTCATTTTTATCATTTTACCTCTTTAAATGTTTTTTTGTCCGGTTTACTCCTAAATTCAGTTTTTTATCAACATCGTAATCTTATATTTTAGAAAAATATAATCTCTCACCCTCAATAATAACATGTCACCTTACCATGTCAACATTATTATCATATCGAATGTAGACATGACATGATGATATATCAGCATTAAGAGGCAAACAATTATATATTTAAAAAATACAAGGGGCAATATCAATAAAAAAAACTTAATTTAGGAAGTAAACTGTACCCAAAAAAGAATTTAGAGGACTAAATAGCCTTAGGGTTATATATTGTCCAATCCAACATGGAAATTGGAAAATTCCTAGTATTTTATTGGAAAGTTAGAGTTTTTTAAATACAAATCTTGTATTGTATTGGAAAAATAAATCTCCATATTTTATTATCTCAAAAATTTAGAACAGTTTGATACAGTTTTTCGGATCTTTTAATATTAAACAATATAGTACAAATAATTTGATATTCGGATAATATTATTAGAAAGATGGTACAGCAAAAAGGGGATGAATTGATGGTTTATAAAAATTTTAGCTTAATGAAATTCTTCAAAGTGTTTAGCAAAGAGCAATTAAAAGATAATGTGATAAGGAGTAATAGAAGAGTGCATACAAGGATTTATAGACATTCGAGTGTTAATTAACCCTAGTTCTCTTCTCAATCACAATTGAGAGTTCTACCATCTCAACCCTAAAGATACAATTGAGCTTTCTTAACTCACGCCTAAATAGGTGTTTTCTTTTTAGCTCACACTGAACTCAAATCACTTATATTTTAATGATTCACACAACAACCAATTCCTTGTATTTTTCTTAAACTCAGACAATCCAAGCCAAAGTTTTTTTTCACTAGGCTCACCCTTACTACAAAGTAGATGTTAAATAAATTTGTAAGAGTTTTAACATACTTAAAATCTTATTCTTATCTTTTATGACCTTTTGGAAGTCTATTTATAATATTTGTCTTCCAATTAGCCATCACAAATAGGTTTCATTACTCTCTTTAACGTTCTAGAGATGTTACAATTAACAAGCACTATCAAACTGATTTTGCGCTTACAAACTACCTTTTGCTATCACAAAACTGCATAGATCCATTGGCACCTGACAAGTGGAGGCCTCTAATAAGTCCTTGCCCTGAACAGCTATATAATGGCTAGTCCAAACGGCCTTCGCGATCGTGACTTCCTTTCCCGAATGTGAGCCCCTACTTCATGAGCAAGCTTGCAGTCATAACTCAGGCCGTGAACTGAACTATTCTCCAAGGTATTTTGGCATCGAGACTTTCGTGGTTGCAAACTTCACTTCGCAAGCACGAATCTTCAACGTTCAAATTCCCTCCATTAGCCTTGATCTAAAGATAGGACAGGTGGCATGATCTGATTGAGGCACTTTTCGACGGTTATGAAAATATGAATTCACGGTTGCGAAATTCTCCTTCACGAGCATGCTTTCTCTTGGGCAAACTTCCAAGTCTTTCTTGCAAGCACAATCTCATAAACGCGGTTGTACTTCTGGTTTCACAAGCATGATTTCCTTATCGCAAGCGTGCTCTATAGGCCTTTTTACTTTCTTGAATCTTTTTACTTTCTTGAATATTTGACTAACTGAACATTGGACTATTGACTTGAAACTTTGTATGCAATAAAAATAACACTAAATACACATATTAGTTATAACCAATTTGATTGTAAAAATCAAAATAGAAATTATTTATTCTTAGGTCAACAAATATGGCTGATATACTTATAACAAAAACTTAATATAATAACATCAAAAATATTTCATTTTTGTTGGTTCATTTTTTTAAGAGGCTAGATATTGAACTCTAAAATTATTTCATTTTAATTCTAAACAGAGAGAGAATATGAATTTTAGTTAATTAAATATTAGAGAAATTCTTAAGTAGACTCAGTTTATCACGTCATTTATAGACTAATTCAATCATCAAATGACATATATATATATATATATATGTGTTATATTCTTTTCAACCAATGAGAATAAAACAATCAAATGCATATCAATGAGTAATTGACATAGCCTATAAATGATGTGATAAACTGAATTTACTTAAATATTTCTCATAGGCTCTAATTTTCAATTAAAGTTATAACCAATCAAGTTATTTTATTAGATAACTTGAAAATGAGTCCTTTGATAGCCACATGACTTTGCTTAGTGTCATATAAGGATATTATTAAATTCAATATTTTTCTTTGTTGTTGAACATTTGCTTGAAGTTATTGGTTATTCACAGGGTTGCCGCTCATTGGCCTCCACATTCAAGGGATAAAATTGTGCTCCAGTACGATGGTGTGATGAAGTTGGATTTTGGAACTCATTGATTGTAAGAACTATAGCAGTCTTGCTTGCATGTCTTTGTTCAATCGTAAATTATACCCTTCTCACTTTGCAGAGCAGTCAGGATGGATATTTTTCATAGTTGGACTATGTTAATATTTGTTTGGGAACTTAGGAGTGATGTGCGTCTTTATGATGTTGGTGCTGCTATAGTGCTATACAAGAGGTCATGAAATCATATGAAGTTGAAATTAATAGGAAAGTGTATCAAGGTATTTCATTTATTTGAATGTTGAACAACTATGCATATTTTTCATAGTCGGATCATATTAATATTTGGTGTTTGATATACAAAATAATTGTTTTTGTCTACATGATTTTTAGTTAAATTTCTTGATAAGAAATTATGGGTAAATTCAATCTACTACATTATTTATAAACCAAGTCAATCACATGCATTTAATTTTGCACCAATATTATCTCAATCGCATAAATAGACAAGCATCCGTCCTATATCACCATTAATTAAGATTAAAGGGAAAGAAAAGAAGCAAAAAACAATTTTGAATTCACCTACTTGGGCAAAACACTTTTGACAGGGAGCTGTGTGTTTACTTCAACAACATTTCCAAGCTTATCCTAAAACTAAATGACCAATTGGGTAACATCCCCTTCCACCATTTCACAAATCACTTAGTATTTAATTTCTATAGTTTGCTCAACCTCTGCATTCGCTACTAACTTTCCTTGTCTTCAAAAACCTGAATATCCATTCTCATTCTCCTCTCTCACCCACAGCCTCTCTCCACCACCACCACCACCACCACCTCAATTTCCGGCGATTCCTCTCCCACAGAACTACAATTTCACTAACTTCCCTTCCCTTCATCATCACCAACCTGCAATTGTCAAAGAAACCCTTTCTGAGTGGGAGAGAGTCTACTTCCCTATTGATCATGGTGTCGTCCTACTCGACGTCGCTGATCGAAAAAAGAGGATTTTAAGATATTTTTAGGCTGTAAAAAGAAATTGGAATTTTGTAATCCATGTTAAAAGAGATAGACTTTAGTGGGATATTGAAAATTGTGAAAATAATTTAGAAGTAATATGGAGGAAATTTGCTATTTTTCTTTTTGATTTCCCTCTCAAACCAGGAATGTGCTTTGAGGGAGGCGGCAATATCTAAATACAAAAATTGAGCTTAGGGTAATAAAAGTTAAATACCAAATGAATATGCTAGCATATTTTTTTCAAAAAAAAAAAATTAATAGGTTAATTTAGTTTGCTAACTTATGGAATTTGGTATAATGAAAATTTAGTATATATGATATTGTAGCTATGGAGAAAGGAGAAGAGGTTGGCTGCTTTAAGATATAAGATGAAAAACTTAAACTAATATACTTTGTGTTTTTTAATTTTAAATTAGTTTTTTCAAGTATTTAAAATTTTATATGTGATACTCTTGTATGTTTTGGATTTTTTTTGTTTTTAATTAAGTATTTTAAATTTTATATGGGATATATTTCTTCAAATAATAAAAAAGCTACATTTCTATATATTTCTTAAATAATAAAAAGGTACATTAATATACTATATTAGGATAAAAAATTATTATTTACTTTGATTAGATAGTGTGATTAATTCACTACAACTATTTATGTGAATTATTTTTTATCTATTCTTAAATAATATAATTAAGAAAAAGAATACGAGAATTGCTAAGAAATCAAAAGATAAATTGGTTGTACTTGAATTAATTAAATTAATAGAACAATAATTACTATGATTAAAAGAAAAGTTTCACTTGTTAATCAGAAATTGAAAAATAAATTGTATATAGTCGATTAGACACATATAGAGCAAGTGATTTTCATATTTATGATAGACTTATAATTAATATATTAGAAATTTGATTCAATATTAGTGAATGTATGAAGTGATTTTTTATAGAGTAATTATGAAGAATTTAGGCTATAAAATTTAATATCTTTTTTTTAATGATTTTTCCCTTATAATGGGAATAAATTGAAAAGCACTCAAATATTATGAATTTTTATATTATTTTTTATAAATAAATTTATTTATAAACTAGAACGTAAGATATTATTGGTTTCTAATTAAATCTCAATATACTAATCAAAAGATGTTATGAACTTTAATCACAATTTATTTATTTACATAGCTTTTGGATGTTCATAACTCTCTATTACATAACCTCCCTTAAAAATTAATTGTCTATTTTTATTGTGATTTATTTACACAATTAAGTTTGTAACTAATATCTTTTTTGTAACTAATGTCTTTTAGATGCTTACTAGTAAGCCTATAAATAGAGGTTTGATGAATGAAAAAAATATAATGTAAAGATATTCTTTCAATTTTCTACTTTCTTTTTTAGTCTTTATACTTTATTCTTCCTTTCTTAGTTTCTTTTATCTATTTTCATAACAAGTTATCAGCATAAATTATTTCTATAAAGTATTAAGGTAGATTTTAACCATAATTCTTATCTACAATTGATAATGGTGAATAAATTTGATAATTCATTATATATAAAAATGGTTTCTTGTTTATTTTCAACTTCTATTATATTTTATATCTATGGTAATGAGGAAATTTTATATGAATTAAATACTTTTTTTTACTTGTGTGTTTTATCTTTTAGTAAGGTTCTTCCTTGAAATAGTTTCTTGATTATCTTTAACTTCTATTATGTTTTACTTGAAATTATTTTTTATTTATTTTGTTACATGTAGATCTAATCAATATAAGGTTAAAGCCTTGTAATAAGTGAGTATAACTCCACAATGTTTAAAATAAATTTTCAATTGAAATTATGCAAAGAAAATATTATTGATAATGATATGGCAAAGAAAATTTTCTCTACATTTCATGTGTTGAATGTGCTCCTACAGTAGTAATACAGTGAATGAGACTTAAAAAGTATTCTAAGTTGATTTCATGTCTTATTGTGGCTAAACAAAATATTAAACTTTTGATGAAAAATTATAAATCTCATCCAATTGATTTTGTTGCACTTCCTGAAGTGAATACAATAATATCTAAAAGAAAGATCCGGTATGAAACGGCATAGGTTATGTACCTATCGTACATCTAAATATTTAGTTGATTTATATCAAATCTCCTTCAAGGAAAATAAGAAGTATGTCAAAGCAAACTTAGTAGAAAATACAGAATTAAATTTTACATACCAAGATGATTACTTATTTTTTGACCAATCTGGGCAAGACGCACTTAGATTACGGATTTTTCAAACAACATAATGAAAAAATTGATTCATGAAAATGCCCAACAAAATGAATCATCCATATTATGAAAGAGAGTTTATGTCAAAAAAATTTACTATGTATTTAATGGCAATATTTTAATTTATTATGTTTTAATTTTATTCATGATTTTATTTTATTATATTTTAATTTATGTTGTGATTTTAATTTTGTAATATTTATGTCAAGAATTAGTGTAATTGAAACACATGCAAAACCGAACCAAATTAAAGTTCATTTTTTGAAATGCAAAAATGAACTAAAAGTTCATTTATCAAAATATTTTTATTATTTGGCATGATCAGTTGGGTCATCTTAAGTCAATGATAATGCATAGAATAATTGAAAATTCAAATGGACATCTCGTAAAAGAACCAGAAGATTCTTTAATTCAATAAATTATCATATGCTACTTATTCTCAAGGCAAATTAATTATTCGACTTTCATTAGCAAAAGTTGGATTAAAATTCTTTGCATTTCAAGAAAGAATTCAAGGTGATATATTTCATCACATGGATCACTTAAATATTTTAGTAATAATAAATGCATATGTACAATGGTCACATGTGTGCTTATTATCAATTCACAACCTCACGATTGTGAAATTGTTTGCTCATATAATTAAATTACATGCACAATTTTTATATTATTGGATCTATTATATACGTCTTGATAATATAGATAAATTTACATCTCAAGCTTTTATTGATTATTGTGTATCAGTTGAGATAAACTATTGAAGAACTTATTGTCTGTGTTTATATATAAAATGGTCTTGTAGAATCATTTATTAAACGCCTCCAATTAATAGCAAGACGATTAATGAGAATAAAACTGTCCATATTAACTTAGGGACATGCTATTTTGCATGCAGTACCACTGATATGCATTAGGCTAACATCATATCACAAGTTTTCTCCATTACAATTGGCTTATAGTTAGAAGCCAAATATTTCATATTTAAAAATTTTTGTATGTGCAGTTTATGTTCTTATTACTTTACCACAACTCACTAAAATCAAACCTCAAAGAAAGTTGAAAATATATATTGGATTTGAATCTCTTTCCAATATTAAGTATTTTAAACCATTGACTGGTGATGCGTTCACAACATGATATGCAGATTTTCATTTTGATGAGACAATTTTTCCAACATTAGGAGATAAATGAAGCAGTTGAATCATATAATTATGTAAAATGCATCATCTTTGATATGTCAAGATCCTCGTACAAGACAATGTGAATAAAAAATACAAATAATTATACAATAAATATGGCAAATAAATAGCCTTATACATTTACTGATCTTAAAAGAGTAAACAAATCACATATACCAACTGCAAATGCTCCAGTTCACATTGATGTCCCCGTAGGATAATTTGCAACAATTAATAAGTCTAAAGCACGCCTGAATCAATTCCAAACTAAACAAGATGACCCTTGTGAAGAGGCAGAAACTCATGAATAGTCTATTGACGTAACAAGGAATAATTCTATAGAAGAGGTTCAAGTATCTGAAAATGATAATAACGAAGAGATTTCATTAAGTTCTATCATTACAACAAAAAGATGAAATCGAGAGAAAATAGTCATCAACAACATCTTTACTTATAATGTAACAATTGATATTATGGAAGAAAATGAGGATTTAAAACAAAAAATAATTATATAATGTCAAAATATATGTGATTGGCCGAAATGAAAAGATGCAATAAAGCTGAATTAGATTCATTTAATAAATGTAAAGTTTTCAGGCCAATAGTTTGAATACCTAAAGGTGTGAAACCTGTGAGATATGAATCGATATTTGTGCGAAAATGAAATAAAATTAATGAAATTATAAGATATAAAGTGAGACTTATGACACAAGAATTCTCACAAAGGTCTGATATTGATCATGAGCAAACATATTTTCTTGTAATGGATGCAAAAAATTTTGGATGATTAATAAGTCTTGTAGTGCATGAAAACTTGATATTGCGTCTTATGGATGTTATGATAACGAATTTATATGGTGATCTTAATAACGTTATCCATATGAAAATCCTTAAGTGATTTAAGATGCATTAATTATAAAATTCAAAATCCTGGAAGGTATATTTTATCAAGTTACAAAAATCATTATATGACTTAAAACAAACTGTACGAATATAGTATAATCGTCTAAATAAATACTTGTTAAAAAATGATATAAAAATTATCTTATTTGCCTATTATTTAGATATTATTGGAGCTCTAGAAAATCTTGCCATGTCATATAAATTTGAAATGAAAAATGTCAGGAAAATTTTTTTTGTTTGGTTTATAAATTGGGTATTTAACTAATGGGATCTTAATGCTTGTGTAGAAAAATCCCTAAAAGATAGAAAGAATGGAGAAGAAATTCTTGGTCTTGAAGTATCATATATAAGTGCAATTGATGCATTATTATATCTTGCTAATACTATATAACCTGATATATAGCTACATAACCTCATGACTCACCAAACTCCAGTTTCAACACCATGAAAAACCAATGGAGAATGTTTTCATAAAGGCGTGTGCCTTGAGCCTAAGGCGAGGTGCGCCTAGGCTCTCCTTTGTGACATTAGTTAAATATTTGTATTTTTTTTGTTTTTAGTATAAAAAAATTTAAATCATTGATTATAAATTAAAAAGAATTCTTAGTATGTATTACCATACCTAATTATTTCCAAAACGAACAATAAAAAAGAAAAAAAATGGTTAGGGTAAAAAAAAAATTGTTCCAACCTCCATGAAGATAATTTGAACAGCATAATTTAAACGCAAAACTAATTATACTTTACTATGATAATTCGTAATTGATAAGTGTCAGAACTTGTTAAATACAGTATTAGTCAGCTTATGATCCTTGTGTATTTAGTAAGCCTATAAACCTTATGCTTATAATATAAAACCTTAATTAAATTTTGTTTCTGTGTATATATTTCTATTTTGTTGTTATGACTTATATGTTTTGAGTTTTAATATTTATAATATTATATCACATTGCTAGCAGTCTAATAATAAAATTTATAATTTTTTCAATTATTTTTTATTTTTACATCTCATGTCACTCAGGTGCGTGTCTGCACCTTGCGCCTAGGCTCCAGGACCCCTAAGTGTGTCTGGCGCTTTTAATAACTATGTTTGGTATGTTTATTGGCAATATATATTTCTTCTCCAAGACGAAGACATTTGAATGAAGTTAAACATGTCTTTTATTTTCTCTAAAGAACAATTAATTTGGGATTGTTTTATTCAAATGAGGACAATTTTATTCAAATAAATTTACATCGAAACTAATTGGTTATATTGATATAGGATTTTTATCTAATCCATATAAGTTCAATCTCAAATATATTATGTTTTTATGAGTGGTAAAACCCCTAATTCATAGCAATCAACAAAACAAAATTTGACTGTCATATATTCAAATCATGCTAAAATAATTACTATTCAAGAAGCAAATAAGGAATGCATATGGTTGGCACAAATGACACACCACATTCGAGAAATATGTGGTTTATTTGTTAGCAAAGGAACTCTACAGTGTTATATAAAGATAATACATGTATATTACAACTAAAAAGAGATTACATTAAAAGAGACTAAACAAAACATATTTCTCACAAGTTTTTTACACATGATCTTGACAAAAGTGAACGAATTGATGTTTAACAAGTACGATTAAGTGATAATCTGGCATATTTATTCACAAAAACTTAGTCTATTACAACATTTGAAAAATTGGTGTAGAACATTGAAATATGTCGGCTTAGAGACTTAATGTGATGTTTTTATAAGGGGCGCTGTACTCTTTTTCTTGACTAAGATTTTGTCCAACTAGATTTTTCTAACAATGATTTTAATGAAGTAGCTTCATATACGCATTACACAAAAAATGTACTTTTTTTCCTTTACTAAGTTTTTTCCCACAACGTTTTCCTAATAAGATTTTAACGAGTCATTTCTTATTAATGAACATCTAAGGGGAATTATTATAAATATTTTATATGACTTTTGGATGTCTATAACTCTTTATTACATAACCTTCCTTAAAGATTAATTGTCTATTTATATTGTGATTTATCACACAATTAAGCTTGTACCTCATGTCTTTTAAATGTTTACATATAAGTCTATAAATAGAGACTTCGTAAATGGACAAAAGATAAGTAAAAATATTCTTTCAATTCTCCACTTTCTTTCTTTTTTTTGTCTTTATATTTTATTTTTTATTCCTTAGTTTCTTTTATCTATTTTCATAACAAAAGATGATTTATCATTGATAAACATATATAAGTATATATGTATTGAGAATATGTTGCAGACCGTATATAACTATCAAAATTAAACTCAAGATAATTAAAGAGGATGAACGAAAAACAAGTGAACACTGATTAAAGAAATCAGAATAAGTGGCTTGTTTGAAATCATTTGACTTTAATATATTACAATTATTTTGATAAAATCATATAATATAATAAATAATAAATTAAATTGATTTATTATATAATTATAATAAATTCATTATAAGTAAGAACACTAAAAGAAAAGTCAAAATAGCGACCACAAAAATGTGGTAGAAACCCCTTTAGCGATCACATTTTGTAGTATGATAAATGTTGATTTCTAAAAGGAGTTGCGACCATACAAAAATTATGGTCGCTAATAATTGGGAATACCAAAAAGACTAAATAGAGACCATGTCATATGGTTGCTAATTTGGTCTATAATGTGGCCAAATCAGATGCCATATTATGTTATCTTAAGTTTTTAGCAACCACAATTGTAATTGCTGATTTTATTTTTTTATTATTAAAAAAGAATTAATTATATTAAATGTTAACAACACTTACTGCAGTCGTTGTTTTCAGCGACCACATATTATGGCCGCTAATTATTATTTTTTTTAAATTATTTTTAATAAATATTATTTATTTAAATAATATATATAATTATATTATTTAAAATATAGTTATATATATTTTTTAAAATTATTTTTATTTATTTAATAATATACTATTTATATTTTTAATATTATTTATATTATATATAAATGTAAAATATAATTAAATATAATAAATTTCAATTGCATTTAAAATTTTGAAATTCAAAAATTTGTTCAAATTATATAAAAATTTGTAGCAATATTTTCTAAATTATACTAAAAAAAAAAATACAAATCAAAGAGGCACTTGCTACTTATCATCTGAACCTGTGTGATCCTCAAGAGGCAGCTGCTGGATGCACTGTGTGGAGCAAGAAGATACTCAACATGCTCCATCACATGGCACATTCTCTCCTCCATTACCTGCTCATAAGTCTAGACATGGCACTACAATGCAGAATGTGACTCCTAAAGAGCTTTTTACGACTCTTCAAGCTCTCTAACACGTTGCCAAGCCGCCTCAAGCTCGGAAATTGAAGTGGATGCATCAAATGCCAAACTATGAGTAATTTGATTGGTATATAAAGGCAATAAATCAAGTATTACCAATTTTGTTGAGTGTTTTTAACTGAAAATACTAGAAATTATTGTTATAAAAATTAGACTGGCCCACCCAATTGGTTTTTAAAGCATAACTTGGGATAGTATTTGATCGTCATGGAACCGGTGAATCGGCCAGTTTGATTGGGAACCGATTGACCCGAACCGGTTGGAGCAGTTTTGGCGGATTGAAAATTCCATGTAAAATGGTAAAAACTTTGTGGAACTGGTAAGACTCGAACTCTGGAGTATTAGAATCTGATTTTAAAGTTATCACTGCACCACATCTTCACAATTGGTTATGAAGGGTATTTTTTTTATATTGACATTAATAAGAGAGGGGAGCATGAGTCACTTATGGATAGTTTTTATTTTCGTTATATATATTTAATAAATACTAATATTATATGATATTAATAATATAAATTAACATAATAGAAATCATATTTTGATTTTATATTTTATATAATTAATTAATATTTTAAAACTAAGCATTATAATAAATATATAGATGAAAAAATATAAATTTGGCTATCAATTTAATATTTATTTATATAATTTCAACAAAATTCTTAAGGTGACCTTTACTATTTATAAAATTATTCATATATGTTTTTGTTATTAATATACATATATTTTTATTTCAATCAAAAAATATTTTATTTGAGAAATGAAATACATATTGAACATTTTTAATAATTATTATTATTTATTATTATTTTAAAAAATTTAAGAATATACAAATAAATAAATTTTATTATTTTTGAAGTAATATATAAATATAGATATTATTATATTTGAAAATACTTTTAATTATATTTGTATATTAATTTAAATTTGAACATTTAACATTTTGAATACATTATTGATTATAAAATATATTTAATGTAAGTATTTTTAATATTTTATTATATATAAAACATGTTAAATTGAAAAATATTTTATTGTAACTGGTTCCAGTTGAACCTCTAACTTGGACTCGTTGATTTTTCTGGTTCGTCGGTAGTGCCGATTTTTAGAATGAATTTCACTAACAGTATTTTAATTATGTAAATTATAACAATTCAGTATCTCAAGAATTATTTGTAACACAATGGTACCCCAATTATGTAAATTGTAACAACTCAGTACCTCAAAAATTATTTGTAATACAAAAGTACCTCAACTTTTATTTTGTAACTAAATAGTAATTTTGTCTTAAGCTATTAGGGCTCGTTTAGCATTGTGTTTGGAAAAAACGTTTTTTGGAAAAGAAATTTGTATTTTTAATTTTTTCAAGTTTTGAAAATTATTTTTGGTAAACACAGATAAATAGATATTTTTTTCCAAAAATATATTTAAAAAAATAATTCATAAAAAATTCAAAAAATTAAATCAAAAAATTCAAAATCTGCTTTTGGAACAATCAACAGCATTGTCAAATATCATCTTAGTCTCTCTAACAGATATATGACACGATATATCCAGATAAATTTTAATAAAAATAAAATTAGCTGTAATACCCAGTCTGTAAAATTAAAATTTATCTGATATGAATATTATAGCTAATTTGTGAATATTTCAAATCACACTTATGTTACAGTTAAAATGGAAATACTATTTAGATATAAAATAAAAATTGAAATACTTTTATGTTACAAATAATTTTTGAAGTATTGAATTACTATTTGAGATATACGATTTACATAATTAGTTTTGTATTACAAATAATTTTTTAGATATTGAATTGTTAGGATTATATAAATGAACCCTATTTTTACAACCTTGCTGAAAATTGTCAATATTATGAAAACTTAAGCAAATAACTCTACAGACCAGCAACTCCGTTATTTTTACTCTAAGCAACTACAAAACCCAAGAACCAAATTGTATTCTGTTCACAATTTCAAATTCAACCTCAAAATCTAAGCAACTACAAAATCAAACAACAACAATGCATTTTCGGCACTCCAATAAAAAAATTAAAAACTCAAGAAATCACGAAAATTAGGACCTACCTGTCGGCTTCAACAATGAGGTGAGGTGGAGGCGCGAATCAGGAACCCTTAATGTGAGAATGAGAAAGTTGGGAGAGAGTGAAAGATGCAGAGATGGTGGCACAAGGTGGAGCAGAAATGGAAGAAAAGAGAGAAGAAATGGGGGTGGGGGCGCGCGGGATCAGTTCTGCTGCAAAGGGGAGAGGGGTTAAAAATTTAACCTAGACTCTGTGGTTACTACATGGTTGCTGCTAATAAAAACGGTGACATTTCTAAACAGCCACCACATCTATTTTATTAATATTATTATTAAATTTTTTGCAATATTATAAAATTTTCATTAAATTTATAAATTTTTAATATTAATAAATCATTAAAATAATTTTTATTAATTAATTACATTTTTTTATTATTATTATATATTGTTAATTTCATTATTTATGTTTATTATACTTATTTTAATTGGTTAATTAATATTTAGCTATTTTTGTTTCGATATATTATCAGGACTGTCTAATTTTGCCTCTTAATAAGCCAAACCCAGCGTTTTAGAGAGTGTTCGCTGAACAGCATAGATTTGGCGCAAAACGATGCCTCTTACGTTCCTCGTTAAGTGAAACAATGCGTTTGGAGAGACCATGGGCAGCTGCAAAGCCTTGGGAAAATTCCTCCTCTCCAATGGTGCGACATCGTTTCGTCAGTGTTTGGATGTCTTCTCCTTGAAGCCGTGTCTTCCCCATTTCGTGACTTAGGTCTCTTCTATTTCTTCTCTTGAGTTTTCTCTCTCCAAATTTTTCTCAATTTGATCAATTTTTTTAATTTTATTTTGTTGCTCTGTTGATCTTTTTATAGAATAAATTTCCTCTACTTTGACATTTTCTTTCTAGCTTCTTTACAATTTTCTGCCGAAATGTGTTTTTTTCAACCCTAGATATTTTCCATTTTTTTCTTGCCTAAGCTTTTTTTCGTGTGTTTTGTGGTTCAATCTTTGATTATCTATTAATTTGTTCTGTAATGCGGTCGGATCATTGCCATTTTTGTGGCTTTAAGTCCTGCTGTAGAAATAAAGATGGATGGTTCGCATGTATCAAAGGGAGTTTTTTTCGTGTGTTTTGTGGTTTCAATCTTTGATTCTTTGTTTGTTTGTGCTGCAATGTGGTCTGATCATTGTAATTATTTTAGGTTTGAGTCCTGGTGTGGAAATAAAGAGGGATGGCTTGCATGAATAAAAGGGGAAGATTCGTTCTTGCATGTGGATTTGGAGTGAAGGAAATCTAAACAGGAAATGTTGGGAGTGCAAATTGATCTGCTGTTGAGGAAGTTTTTTTTTTTTTTTTTGTAACTCCGGTGCAATTGAGCGTATTTATTGTAAATTCCTTCTATAATCTAGCATTATAGAATTGTTCTAGTTTTTTTTTTCGGTTTGTTATGCTGTGATGTGTCACAAATATTCTGGAATTTGTTGTGGATAATAATATTACCGTGTCATTGTGTTAAATTTTTGTCTTTTTTTCATGTTTTCTCTCTCTATTTGCTTCTACCACCTGGTTAAGCATGAGATTTGCTGTCATTATTTTGGTTACTTTGAGAATTGTGCTTCAACTTGCAGAATTGTTTTGGTTGCTCCAGCTGACAGTAAATATTAGCCGTTGAGATTTAGATGTTTGATATACATAAATTCATCCATCGGTTTATATTTCATAGATAAATTTTCAGCAACTTGTTCTGTTTTTTCTGACCTTCTAGGAGCCTAATTTCTTAGGCTATTATTGTTTTGATAAATTTGAATTTTCTTTTAGTTAAATGATAGTGAATTCTGCTTAGTAGATGGATTTGTTTAAATAGACTTTTTTTTTTTTTGAGAAAAGGACCCGGGATAAGACCTTTTAAGACATATTCCCATATTTATCAACCACTTTCTGAAATACCAAAAGCATTAGCTCGTTTTAACATATTTCTATTAAATGAGTCAGCGCTTCACAACGACATTATTTATATAGATTTCCAGCATTAGTTTCTTTGTGAGGAAGCCACCCCCATTTGCAGTTCCCACTAAGTACGTTTCTCTCTCTCCTTTTTGGTTCTTTATTTCCTTTTTCAAAATTTTCAATCCCGCTACTGATTTTCCTTCTCATTAGTTATATAGAATTTATTATTTTCAAATTTTTTCAAACCTACATTTCATCGTATAAACAGAAAAATATGGAGGCTAAAGATGCTCAAACGGTGTCGATTGCACCCAAACCACCACAAGACAGAGGTATGGCGGTAAGTTGAGGAAACTGTCGTCATGTAGTTCGGCATCAACACCTTATGCGCTCGTCTCCCACAACCACCTAATCTTGCCTTCCATGGATGGTTTATGTGAAAAGCATAAGAAAGTGTAGGAAGAAGAAGAAGAAGAAGAAGAAGAAGAAGAAGAAGAAGAAGAAGAAGAAGAAGAAGAAGAAGAAGGTAATGAATCAGAGAAAATGAAAAAATAAATAAATAAATGGCTTAAGAGGAGGAGGAGGACAAATGTTTCTTCATTCTTGCTGACGCGTCTGATTTTTGTAATTAGTTCCTAGAGTTGGTGGCAACCATTTTGATTACATTGTTATTTTCATGATAAATATTGGCAATAATAATACTGACATATAGTCTACATATAAATAGCATATAACCTACATATAATAATAATAATAATAATAATAATAATAATAATAATAATAATAATAATACTTGTATTGTATGTATAACTAACAAATAAATTATATATACTTTGTAATTATTTTATTTTTGTTTCAAATTTGAATGCAATTGAAGAGCACAACATCTGCTATATTTTATCATTATTCACGTATGCATATAATATACATATAACATTCATATAATCAAGATATAAAATTAAGATAATATGTTTGATAAATTTGTTGTTATTTTAAAAAATATAACTTCAAATTTTTTTAATTCATAAACTTTTATATACTTTACATATATTATACATATACCATACATATAACTTTATACAACTACATTCTATTTAAACCCCCTACGAGAAGCTTTATTACTTTTAATCCCATCAATTTATTTTTTTATAATATAAATATAAATTATTTACTGAATTGCATAATGCAATTTATATATATAATATATAAAAAGAAATAATGAAATAGCTTCCAATTATTCCCTCTAATCACGCCTAAAATTAAACTTGCTAATAGCTGTCTATTAAAGCATGAATTTTCTTAGGGCTGTTAGTTTTGGAATTTTGTTTAGCATATTTTTTTAGTTGTGACAATAAGTTTTTGTCCTTAATATTTATAGTATTTTTTATTTTTATCTTGTTACTTGTGTCAATTTCCCCTTTTTTTTTCTTTTGGATAATTATGGTTTTTAATTTGGACTATTTTTACGGATATAAATAGCAACCCGCTTAATGCATTTTCTTTTGCGAATTTTTCATAAATACTCTAAAAATGGAAAATAATTACAATTTTACATGCTCTCAATGTTTTTTTTTTCAATTTTATTGAAAAATATTTTCTACAATTACACTTGCACCTCTTGTATACCTTAGGTATATTTCGGGAATACCTCCAGCCTAAACAATTGCGAATAAAGGCTATAAAGTTCAATATATCTTGGATATACCTTGGGTATATTTTGGGGATACCTTTGGGCTAACAATTTTGAACAAAGGCTATAAAATTCAGTATACCTTGGGCAGACATTGGATATATCTTGGGAATATCTTTAGCCTAAAATAGTTGTGAATAAAAACTATAAAGTCAAGTATACCTTGGACATACATTGGACAGTTACAAACAAAGGCTATATAAAGTTCAATATATCTTGAGCATACCTTGGATATATTTTGGGTATACATTGGATATATCTAAACAAATCAAACAAATTTCTTCTTCTTCATCGCTGCTTTTGAACAAAATCTTTTCGAAAATTACAGTTTGCAACCACTCTCTCTCTCCAAAAATAAAAATTGAAAAAGTCGATACAAATAAAATATTTTTGATGCAAATGAAATAACATAAAAGTAGGGATAAAAAAAAAAAAAACATAAAAATTTCGGTAATCCAGGAAATTTGCTCTTTTCTTTATCCCTTCACGGTTATTCTTCTCTTAGTTTTTGTTCTTAGTCTCTCTTAAGGTATAGACACATATTTTAGCTTCTTTATTTATTTATTTTTTATTTCTTGCTTTACATTGTTTTAGTGTTTATTTTTCTTTTCGTTCTTTTCATATAAAATTTCAGGTTTCAAATTCGAATACAAATAAAAAAAATTTATTTCACTATAATTTTTAGGCTTTTTTTTTAAATGTTATTTCATTGTGATTTTATTATATTGCGTTTTTTTCTCAAACAAAACTGTTTATTTTCTGATGCTTTTAAATTACAGACGACGATATAGGTTCTACTTGCACCTATTTTGAAGTTGTTTTGAATCATATGGGTATGCATGCACCGACATTCAAAATAAATTATAATGATAATGTATTCACCTGCAAAGTCTATTACTCATACGAGGAAGATGAGAGTAATAGATATTTGGCTTTTTCATGTTATATTTTCATTTTATTACTCTACTTTTTACAGCCCGACACAACATGAGTGTAATTAACTAGTATTAATTAAAATTTATTATAATTAATGTTGACATAATTATTTATTTATTAAATTAACTAATTATATTTTTTTATTTATTTAATTCATTTATTAACTAATTTTAATTAATTAGGTTACAATTTAATTAATAGAAGAATATATAATTAAAATAGTTTAAATTATATTCAATTTAATTAATTGAATTCTTATTTAATTAATTAAATTGTAAATTTAATTACTTTGATTCTAATTTTAATTAATCAACTAAATTTCAATTCAATCAATTAAATTTCAATTTAAGCTCAACTAATCAATACTTGAATCCAAATTTTGAGTTAGTTTGATAAATTGAATTTTAATTTAAGTTCAATTAATTCGATTATCTCTTAAACTAATCAATTAAATCTCAATTTAAGTCAATTTTAATCAAATTATATAGTTGAGTCTCAATAATCAATCGAGATTCAATTTAATAATGATATAATTAATTTAAGTTCAATTAATTAATTGAATCTAATTTAATCAATTAAATTACAATTTATATTCAATTTAATTAATTTTAAGTTCAATTAATAAAATAAAGCTAAATTCAATCAATTGAATTGCAATTCAATACAATCAAATAAAACTTAAACAACCAAAATTCCATTTGAATTAATTAATTGAACTCCAATTTAATTCAATTTGATCAATTGAATTCCAATTTAAGCAGAATTTAATCAATTTAAGTTCGTCAGTAAATGGAACCCTAATTTAACCACTTGAACTTTAATTTAATCACTTAGCCCCAAATTCAAAATAATTAAATAAAATTAATCAATTAAATTTTATCATTAAATCAATTAAATATCAACTAATCAATTGAACATGAATTATGTCAATTGAATCAAATTAATTAATTAAATTCTTAGTTAATATATTGAATAACAATTTAATATATTTATACATAATCTAATCAATTAAATCCAAAATTGATTAATAAAATCATATTTTAGTCTCTAACTTAGGCTATTTTGTGATTATTTTTTTAAAAAATAAACTACTATATAATTGATTAATCAAATCATATAACTCAACAACCTACTTGTTCATCATTGTACTTCGATTCTACCTTTCCCTTAATTTTATATAATAAGCTAGCAACCACAAAGCTTGTGGTCACCATATAGTGACTATAGAAAATGAGGTTGCTAATTTATGACAAAACGGTAAATATACTACTTTTTTGTTCAACGACCACACATGTGGTTGCTATTTTGCAACACAACCTATGTGATCATTAATAGTGACTACATTACAAGTGGTCGCTCACTTAAAAAGCATATCTTATGTTGTTCTGTTCCACAAAATTGCAATAACATGTGATGTGATTGCTAATCAGCGTTCTATAATGCCCATTAGTTAGGGCCTAGAATATCATAAAATATGTTTATATAAATATCGTTTAAATGACCAAAGGTTTTGAGGCCCGATATGAATGAAAAATGATAAATTAGGTGACCTGTGAGAGGGTCACGGTTGTGACTCTTGGTGTCATAGGTGTGACTATTGTGGTGAGGCATTTTAGCCTCACTGATAAGTGTCATGGGCATGACACCCCTGATAGCTATATAAAAGTTGAGTTTTTACAACAGAATAATAGAGGAAATAACACTCCAAACCCTAGCCCCTGTTCTGTAGAAGTTAGAGATAACTCCCAATCGATTCTCCACCATTTTTCCCTTGATTCTTTGAGTTAGAAACATTAAACACCAAGCCTAAATAAAAATTTAACAAGAAATTCAAGGATTTAAGCTTAGTAGCGAAAGTTTAAAGTGGATAGCAAAGGGGAGGCTCAAACCCTCCATTTTTCCACTTTGATTTTAGTCATTCTAGGTAAGAATTGATGAGTTTTAACCTTTTAAGGGTCTCCTTATACGAATTAAGAGATTAGAACAGGAGAAAGGGTTCTACCAAGGGTTCCAGAAATCGCAGATTAGGGGTTTTGATTATTCTTCATAGAATATTGCTTTAGGCATGTATTAATACTGTATTATGTTGTTAAATTTGTGGTAGGCAAGGAAGGTGACGGTTGTAATACCCTTAATTTTCATATTACATGATTTAATTATTTTTATGGGTAAATATTCTGTAAAATCCGAGAGTTGATATAAAAATTACAAAAATGCTACTGACTATAAATATGGTGTTAACTCTCTCTCTCTCTCTCTCTCCCCTTCTTCTCTTTCTCTCTCTTCCTCCCACCACTGTTTCCATTTCCACCACCCAAACGACCTCCGATCAATGCAAAAATCAGGCTACAAGTAGTTTCGACCTCCTCAACACGTTGGTGACCTCTGTTTCTTTAGAATTCGGCTGGAACTGCAAAAAATGGCAGCATAAAATTCGGGCATCAGGCTATCATTGTCGTTTCTTCACCTTCCTAACCTCTTTTCATGATTTTGACGCCGGAAATGGATTTGGGAGTCCAAAATCTTGGACTACACTGGTTGAGCTTTGGGAATGGACGTTTGGAGGTCGATCGAAGTTCAGATTTTCTCGCTAGAGCCGCTGGAAATTTTGTAGATCTAGGCATTTCCAGTCACTTCCAAGACACAAGACTTGTACTTTTGGACTCCCCATATCCGAAGAGAGTTGTTGGTACCTTCTAATTGCCATTCCGTTGCCGTCAAAATTTTCCGGTCACCAGAGTCCCACAACCACTGACCGGACACTTTTTGGACAGAATATCCGGCTCGTTAAATTGAGTCATCCGGTACCAACTACACCTTCGTGCCATTTTTAGATAGTGAGATATGAATTTATTTGTGAAATTTAAGTATATTATTTAATTAATGTGATAAATTTATTTTATTGAGTAATTTGATGGATTGCATAATTATGAGAATTATTGGAGAATATATTTAGACATTGTAATATAATTA
>CATIWF010085957.1:0-27502 GCA_949630135.1 Balakata baccata
AAAGAAAAGAAATATAATAAGGCTATATGTTACTATTTTTTTCTTTTTTAAAACAGTATAATACATGCATGTTGAGATATTGTATAAATTTATAGTTACTTTTAAAAATGATGAAATTATTTTTAAAATTAAAAATTTAAATGTTTGTTGTAATCTCGCAAATATGATAATTATTCATTTGGCGCTAATTATGCAGGCAAGGGCATATGCAAAGGCAATGAAAGCAACCCTTTTCTTTTCAAGTGCTAAACATAACATAAATGTCAACAAGATATTCAAATTTATAATGGCAAAGCTCTTTAACCTGCCTTGGACGGTAGAGAGAAATTTGACCATTGGAGAACCCATTATTGACTTCTAAAGGTTACTTTAGCCACTGATTTTCATGTAAATAGCAAAAACAGTAAGAGAGTACGAAAGTTGAAGCCATCAGCCCATTGATTTCAGACATTTTTTTTTTCTTTGATTTTATATTACATGCCTAACATATGGTTACAGGTATGGAATTCCTTAATGCAAAAGAGGAAAAAGATGTGAAATTCAAAAGTGGAGGTGGAGACAGTTTGCTTTATAAGTTTTCCATCCCATACCATTACCTATTCAGTCTCGTATTTCTTCATATGACAAAAATATAATGGAATAAAACAAAATAAAAGAAGTAACATTCTTCTTTGGAAATTTTACAAAAATGAAAAAAATGGATAAATATTTACAAAAATATTATCATTTAAAGTTTTTTTTATATATTTGGCACATTAAAGTTTTTTTCAAAAATCCCGATACATCTAAAATTATTACAAAAATGCTGATAATTAAAGTTTATCAAAAGTCGGTAAAGATTTATCACAAAATTAATTAAAATTGAAGTTACAAAAGATTTATAAGAAATTTACTTAAAGTTTACTCAAGTTATATTCAAATTTATCCAATGTTTACTAAAAAATTAATTGAAGTTAAAATTGAATAAGATTTATACAAGATTTACCAATGTTTACTCAATAATTTTTCAATGTTACCAAAAATTTACCATAAAATTAAAGAAAATTGAAGTTACAAAATGTTTATAAAAAATTTACTTAACGTTTACTGAAGTTATATCAAATGTTTACAAGAAAATTAATGAAAATTAAAATTACACAAATTTTACACAAGATTTACCAATATTTACCAAAAAATTACCTAATATTTACCACAAAAGTTAATGAAAATTAAAATAATAAAAGATTTATGAAAAATTTACACAATGTTTACTCAAATTATACCTAAGATTTACCCAATATTTATAAGAAAATTAATAAAAATTGAAGTTATACAAAGTTTACCAAGAATTACTCCAAATTTGTTCAATATTTACCAAAAGTTTATTCCAAAGTTTAACAAAAGTTTATTCCAAACTTTACTAAAGGTTTATTCAAAGTAAATAACCTTAATTAAGTTATAAATTAAATACAACTTTACATATTTTTTTTTGTAATTAATATTTGCCCAAAATTTATTTTGGTAAATAAATTAATCAAATATAAGTTTCCATATTTTTTGGCTAATTAAATTAATTAAACAATTATTAGAAATAAATAGATGTATATTTAAGGACAATTAGTGATTATACAATTTAATAAAATTCTTAAATCCATGTTTAACAAATGAAATATAATCATTTTCTATTTTAATTAGATAAAAAATGTGCTAAATACAGTATGAAATATAATATTTGAAAATAAAAAAAATTGATAAAAATTAAATTAAAGAAAATTGGAATGAAACACATAAATGGCACCGACAAAATTGAAAAAAATATTTGAAACATTGGAGAATAGTGTAAAATCATCTTTTTCTTTTTACATTGGGCTGTAATTCTTTTTCTTAGCCATACTAACTAGTCTGGATTTAGATTAGACATATTCATTAAGGGGATAAATAATTTTCTTTCAATTTTTTAAAGGTATTCTATACCAAAATATCGATATTTCTGGTTAAAAGAAAAAAGATCCATACAATCATATATCACCTCTAGGGTAGCCATTGAGTTATAATTTAATAATTTAATAACCGAGAAAAAATTCATACTGACTTAAAATAAAAAAAAATTAAAAAGACTAGTTTGATTTATTCAGGCTATCTAGTTTGAATTAAGGGGGTGTTTAGTTCATAAAAAAAATAGGATTAGAATGAGTGATTCCATTATTAATATTTAGTTAGCAAAAAATTGAAATATAATGGAAATGAGATTCCCTCATCCCTTCTCCTCCAAAGTAATGAATATTTCATTCACATGGGAATCAAATTGAACTAGTTAAAATATTGAATATTTTAATTATAATGCACCTTCTATTTAATGTTTTATTGTAAATAAATATAAATTCTAATTATTTTTAAATTTTTCAATATTTGTACTCTTAATTAATATTATTAGAAGTATTATGAAAAATATATAATTCTAATAATATTAGTTTATTTTTTTAATAATGATATAATTAAAAATGTAATTATCTTAAATAAATATAGAATATATATTTAATTTAAAGATCTCTTTATATTTTATTTTAGAAAAAACTTATATTTTTTTATTGCTTATCTACAAATTAATTATATACATATAACTATTTAACCAAAACCAAACATATTCAAATGAAATTTCATTCATATTCCTATTTTCAATAAATAAAAAAGAACCAAATAATATGGTAAAATTAATTATTTCTATTCTCATTATCTTTCATTATTATTTTCATTTCCATTCATATTCCCACTTTTGAACCAAACACCCACTAAGAGTAAGAGTGTCAAAATGAGTTGATGTATCGTATTTGTATTGTATCAATTTACTCGGGTAACACGATTATGATTAACACGAACATGATCAATTTATTAAATGGGTTGATACAAACACGACACGAAAATTAAACGGGTCACACGACACGTTTAACTTTCGGGTCGTATTTAGATCATAAAATTCGATACGAACACGACACAATTATATTTTTTGGGTCGTTTGACATGACATGACACGATACGATCCGATCCGACACGGTTATGCTTTTTGGGTAATTTGACACGACATGATACGATTATATATTTTTGAGTCATTTAACACGATATAACACAACTGATACGACACGAAAATGATATTTTTATATTATTTTTTGTAAAATAACACTATTAGCCTTGATATTTCAGTAAATTTACACGTGTTGTAAACATGTTGAGTCGGATTGATACGACACGAAAAATTAAACAGGTTGTAACGAGTTCGCGTGTCAACCCGTGATGCGACACGATTTGAGTCTTGTCATATACAGATCGACCCGTTTATGATATGAACCTATATAAACTTAACATTAATTTTATGTATTTCGTGTATTGGATTCACGTGTTATAACCTATTTTGACACCCCTTCCTAAGAGGATATTGTCATATTTTTAGTTGGGAGAAAAGTTTTTATTGCTTGACTGAAGAAATCGATTTTTAAATTGAATAGAATTTTAATTAATTCGATTCTATTAAATTAAAATTTTTTAGAGGATTCACTTTATTTATTTTTGGATTTATTTCTAGTTGAATTAATATACATCCGAAATTCCCAATTAGTTCATCAGCCATTTAAAAGAATTTTACTTGCTTTCATGATAATTAATAAGGCAATTCACCAATTAAGAATTGGTTTGATTAATATTTTCACTTGTAAAAATAAAAAAAAAGTCTCTAATTCTTGCTATTATCTATAAATATTGATAAAAATTTAATACATTTATTGTGAATATAAAAGAATGACTACTTCTATTACATAACTTACAACCCACTAAACCTTAATGGAAAAAAATATGGGAATCTCTATTCGTTTCTTGAAAGTCAAATATTAGCTCACAAAAGTAAAAGAAAATATTAAAAGAATTGATAGCAATTAAAAATGTGCTATAGTGGCAAAAAGGATCCCATAAATTTCTAGTTCGAGACACTATAAGAAAAATGTTATATGATGACTGCCCTCCTACATATACAGCTAACCTTGGTCTATCAGATAAGATTTTTATTTTATTAAGGTACTTGATGAAGTATCTAATTGCTATAAAAAAATTTTCACTTCAAATATGTATCTTCTCTCTTTTAATAGCAACCACTATTCTTTATGCCAGCAAATAACTCCAACATTCTGACCTCCAAGAAGAAAAAAATAAGAACAAAAGAAAGACCATTTTCATTTCTCGACAAGAATTTACATGCATGTGATAACTAGCTTATGATTCATTATTAATTAAGAAGCATAAGACAGTTTTTGTAATTGTTTATTTTTGCTATTTTATCCTTTTAATAGGTTTTTTTTAGTCTAAAATGCTTTATATATATATATTATTTTTAGTTCACTTTTAGAAGTAGTAATGGAGCGGGTTTGAAGCAGATTTCTCCATCTCTGATCCTTGATGGGAAAAATTGTTTAGTCTCTATTTTTGCACCTGATGGAGATGGAGATCCCCCATCAGATCCCCAATTTTTATTATATTTTATATTTTCACTATTTAAATTTATTTTTTATTTTAATTAATTAGTTAATTATATAATTTTTTAAATAATTTTTTTTTACTTTGAATAAATGTTATATTCTTATTTTATTATTTTTAATTTATTAATAATATTAAAATATAAATAAATATTATATGTATGAATATTATAAAATATATAAATATAAATAAAATTATATGTATATACCATCCCGTCCCGTCTTCTATACAAAAAATTTCTAGATTGGGGTGGAGTTAGGGCGGAACATAGAATAGGTGAAAAAATTCATCCCATTCGGGGCAGGGTTGGGGTGGAGCAACGCGGATTGGAGAAAAATTGTCATCTCTATCTATTGTGCCCTTTAAAAATTCAAAAATATAAAAAATTAGCTATCATATGATGATGTGGTATGCCGGAAAAAATATATCGGCATATGAAATACGGGGCAACGATGACAAAATTTGAATTTTAAAGAAGCAAAGTGAAATAAAAACAAAATATAAGAAACAATTTAGACAAAAAACCATCAAGGTGGTAAAATGATAAAGATGGACAATTACAAGTGATTAGACATGTCTTTTGCCAATTAAAAATCTGGCCAAGGCATGACACTAATATTAAAAGATTAATTGAACAGATGGTCACTAAACTTTCTATGCATTACTTATTGTAAAATCATTAATTTTTTTTATAAAAATTGTCAGCATAATATTAGGGATAACTTCATAATTGTAGGGATGCATAATATTAGGGATATTTACATGATTATCTGGATATTTGTGATTAATATAATTATAAGAAAATAAGTATAGAAAGTTCCTTGATTGATTTTCTCCTTGATGTAATATCCATTAATTTAGAATATGTAATGCACATAAATAGGGGTTAAGCATAACACAGTATATATGACATATAAAAGGATATTTTGGTAATTAATAATTAGTTTTGGAAATATATGAGAGGTGTATTGTAAGTATATGAAAGTACAATTGAGGTATATATAGGGTATATTGGTCAATTTTGGCTTTGATTTGCATTGAGAGATGAAATAAAATGAAGAAAATGAAAAAATGCATGATTTACAACCATGGCCATGAACAAAGTATTAATGGCCATGAACATTATGGTCAAAGATAAGTATTGACTATTTTTACTGTAAATATTCATAGTCATGAAATTTTTTTTCATAACTGTGAAAGGTTTGGTATAAAAGCTTTTTACACTATTTTATCCTCATTTTTTACCATTTTATCAGCTCTCAAATCCTAAGAATCGTCCATACATACCCAAGAACCATATGTGAGTGTTACTCTATGGATTTTTGAGTGATCAAATACCAAAACCAAGAGAGAACCTAAGATCAAAGTGAGATTTGAAACATTCACCAAGGAAGAAGATGAAGTTGGAGAGAGAAAGTATGTAGGTTGAGGGAACTCATGTCCTCCACCAAATCAACCTTGTTTTCTTCCTTCTTTAAGTAAAATTTCATATTTCCGCTCCTATTTTAATAAGTTTGTGGTTGATTGATATAATTTACTCAAATTGGGTAGAAACCTATTTGTAAATGGGAAAGTTTGATATGGACCCTTAAATATTATTTTGGAAAAACATTTCTTGTGACGCCTTACCTATATAATAGGACTATGCCTATTATATCATCATATAACAGAAATAATCTCATTATATAGATAGAATGCCATTATCTGTGCTTCTTATATATGGTTAATTATTATTTTCATCTTATATATTAAACTTATACATGTTCCTAGTTCATACCATAATGGCTCTTTTTTTTTTTTTACCTAATATACACCAGCATGCAGTTTTGGGCTTAAGCCCTATACATGTATAAAATACATGCATGATATACAAGCCATAATACTATTCTCATATACATGGATATACAAAATACAAAATATGATATATTAGACCCACAAACCGGGCCACAAATGTTCTCTTATGATATGGGCTCTAGCTAGCTTCCATTCCTTCAACTTTACTATCTACAAGCTCCTGATTCTGTCTGAGAAAAATCGACACTAAACTATCTCTAACTTAGTAATACATATAGGCATTATGATTTTTCCATGCATCAAACAGGTATACAACATAAAACATAGTTTGGCATCATGTATCATGGCATATGAACATATTAATCATGCTTATGGTAAATAAACAAGTGGTGTATCAACTATGTACAATGATCATGTTTGTATTATATACATACTTTATACTTTCACTATTATACTTATTACGAGTATCTCTCATTTATCAACTTTGTCTGTCTTATTCATTTTCTTTTTCAATAAATAACTTTGACAAATAGCCAAAGTCTCGTTCCTAGACTGTTCGGATACGGGGTGTGAAGTAGGTGAACTAATCTTCCTACTCATTCATTGTAATCTGTATGCTCATTCGAGCTCCTTCAAGTTAAGTGTACTCACCCAAACTAGGGCTTAGCTAACTTGACTAAGTATATTGGTAATTTGTATGCTCATTCGAGCTCCTTCAAGTCAAGCGTGCTCACCCAAACTAGGGCTCATCTAACTTGATTGAGTATAATGGATATGAGTACCAGGAACAGGAGCACCTAAGTCAAGGTTAAACAACCCGATCCTCACTCATACATCTCGTCAATACCTATTGCTTATCCCCTTCATGATGCATCATTTATCCTAAAATAGTTCTCAGGTAGAGAAATAAGCATTTATATCAAAGCATCCCTTAGTTTCATCTCATTCTTTTATATTCCCATCATGTTTCCATATTTTATATGCATGCTCACATGTCAGATATATGCATATCAATATGATTTGACATGTTTCTAAATCATACTTTAGCATATGTGCATGATCAGCATGTAACAAACCCACCAAAACATCATTTAAACATAGGTCATTATTGCTTTGAACAATGTCTTAATAGCCACGACCAATATGGCTGGCCGTGAAGCCTAGTCATAAAGGCTACTGGACTCAACCTTCATATCTACGGTTGTGATGCCGATTATGAAAGGTCCTAACTTGTGCCTATGGTTAAATTTTGTCAAAATTCCACTTCTAAATTAAAAATTCTTGCACACACAAGGAAGATAAAGGTTAGAAAAGATGGATATACGAATTTTTATAGAGGTTTGGGTGTTACCTAACCCTACTTCTCTCTCCAATCGCAATTGGGTATTCAGTAAATTAATCTTTAGATTACAATGGAGTTTTAACCAGCTCACTCCTAACTAGGTATTTTCAATTAAAGCTAACACTCAACCCAAATTTCTCTTGTATTTTAATGGCTCACATAACAACCAATTCCTTGTAATTTTAGCTCACACACACCCTAATTACAAGACAATCCCAAGTTTTTAAGGCTAACACTTCAACCTTTACAAAATAATTAATGAAAGAAGTTGAGAAATAAATTTGCAAGAGTTTGGCACTTGCAAAGTTGTTAGATATATCAAATGGAATTTCGGTAGGGTATTTATACTGATTACCCACCAGTTAGCCCTTACAAAGTGGTGCCATTACTCTTTCTAACGTTCTCTTACAAGTACATTTAATACAGCCTGCAGAAAGGGGATCTCGGTCAGGAAATGACCTATTTTGACATATGACATCTTTTGGTTGATTGAGGGCTCTAATGGCTAGTCCTTATATGATTTTTTCGGTCGGGACTTATTTGAGGATGCCATAGCTAAGGACTTGGGTGTGTTGGCTTCGAATGCTTCCCGATAGGGACAACCTTTTACCGGTTGGGATATTGGTCATCTTGACTTGGTCGTTTTGACTTCTAGATGACGTGACATACTTTGGTGGAGTCTACTCTTCAACAGTCATATCCATTTGAATTTTCTAGTCGGACCATCACATTTCCAAGTCTAGAAACTGGATTTCCCGGTCGAGACAAGGCATGTCCCTATCTCTATTCGTGTCTGCATCTTTAGAAGGCCAACAGGTTGTCTTTACCGGTCTGTACTGTAGTCCAGGTTGGGAGTTATGCGTCTCCAGGAAATAATTGATTTGTTCAATGGGGAATTCACAACCAAGTGTGCTAAAACTTTAAACACTATCAATATAACACTAAATGAAGATGTTAGTAACATTTAATTTGATTGTTAAGATCAAAATGGAAAGCAATCACCCTAAGATTAATACTTATTAACATATTTATACACATTCAAACGCTCTTATTAATCTTTCTAACATTTGATCATGCCATTTCATGCTTTCATACTACTTAATATCCTATTACATAACAAATAAATATACTTAACAACATTATTACATATAACTCAACATTTACATGCATTTATCACATTTATGGGGTAAATAATAATGCGTATATATACAAACATCTATTAGGAGCTTGACAAAAACTCAACTAAGGAGCTATCTACCCTCCTTGTCGGTCTATTCCCTCTTTTCCTTGTTTTCCTATCACAATTAATACCGTTTATCAAATACTATGTCTATAGCAATATGTGAAAAATGTAAAACAAACCCATAATCCGCAAACTATGGTTATAATGCATGATTTCAAGTCCATATCATAGTATCTCACTTTGAATAACTTCAAAGAACATAAATACATACAAAATCCAAACACCTTCATCTCCCTTCAAGGGTTTCCACCTCAACAACACAATCATCTCATGTAACTTTATATGTATGGTAAAGAGATCATTTCCTTGTGATTTGTTACCTCTTGATGGTAGAAAATACCTTTGATCATGCAAAGAAATCCGTAGGTTCTCTTGCACCAATTTTCTCTCTATTACAATCCTTCACCAGATTGGTTAATTTCTTCAAATCTTGCTTGAATCTTGTTTCCCCCCTTGGTCTGGTGTTCAATTCACTCAAAAACCATAAATAATCACTCACATGGGGTTCTTGGGTGTCTATGGTCTGCTCTTGGGGTTTGAGGGTGGAAAAGTTGGTAAAAAATGGTGATAATAACTTGGAAAAAGCTTTTGTACAGACCCTTTTACTGTCATAAAGGTCTCCTTTCATGGTCATGAAGAGTTATTGTGGCAACCGACCTTGAACAGTCATGTTTATTCCAAAAATTCGACTATCACGGCCATAACACCCCCTTATCACAGTCATGACACTTTAATTTTCCACAATTATTTATTATTTCATCCCTTTCTTGAAACCGAAACCAAAATTGACTAATATGCTTCACATATACCTCTAATATACCTTCATTATAACATTAAATCTAATGCATATATATATATATATATATATGTATGTGCGTGTGTGTGTGTTATATCCTTTCTTTTAATTGCCAATTTACCCCGTATATGTCATGTATTCATATATTATGACTAAGCCCTAATTGTTCGTTATTACACTTTTTAAGGCTAGATTGAGTTGATTTATATGTTAATAGATGGATTTAAGTAAGAAAGAAACTAGCTTAATAATATTTGAGTTAGGGTTTGGAGTATGTGGCTTTATGTAGCCATAGATGTTCATATATGGTTTGAGTTAATGAGAAATAGTTGTAATTATGTTTAGGTGATGCCTTTGGAAGGTGGAATTAACCACCAAAGAGGCTAGGCAAGCTTAAAGCTTGGATTTAGAATTGGCTCCATAGGAGGTAAGTACACATTTGCATTTTTAACTTGTTGAATGACATGAAAATGTGATAATTGACATGTTAATTATAAATAATTGGAAATCAAGATGGAGATGCAAATAGGTAATAGATTAATAATGTATATGGGGTATGAATTATATATGAAAGAAAAGAAATAAAGTACTGGTTGATTAAATAATGTGGTTTAGGTGTGCGAAAAGCACCCAAAATCCATAATAAGCAAAAACATGATTGTAACTTCATCGATAGATAAATTAATAATGGTATGGGTATAATAGACCAAAATTATGATTAATTGGTAATGAGCTAGGTTGCTTAAAGGTTTAATGGCTTGTTAAGTGACAATAATGAATAATGAATGACATGGATTGAGATTAATGATAGAAGAATAAATTAAACATGATTAATATGAATATGATTATATGGAAATTTTATAAATAATGGTTATGGAATGTAAACTTAACCCTATGATTATTAGAGATTAGTAATGGTAATTACATGCATGTTTATGGGCTACTAAACCAAGTGGTTGTAAGTTAGGCTCATTATCTATGTAAAGAATGGATAATTTACAGATATACATGCTTCATGAAAGCATATAAAGTGTGGGCAAAAGAATGGTTTAATAGAGGTAAGTTCTTTACTTTAAGAATTTATGGAATTGATAGGATGGACATGCTTATGGAACATGTATCTATGATGCTAATTGATTGTATTTGGTATGCTACTCATATAAAAAGATGAATTTTACATGATGATAGGAAGGGCTACACTTGGTTAGCCATAATGCTTTATGTGAATTGGACATCGAATGCAAAGATACAAGTTTGTATGACATAAGCATTATTATGAGTCATGAAGGCATGAAATAGCATGTTCAAATGTTAGAGAAGATAAATTGAGTATATTAATAGGTATAAAATGATAAATGAGCATGAAAATGGTATATGAGCCTTAAAATGTGAAGTGTGTGCATTGCTTGTGTTGTTGAGCTTGGTTGTAAACCAAAAGTGTGATGGTATGAGTTGTATAACTTGTATATGAATGTGTCAAATGTTTATGAATGAATGTTAAACATGTTTAGGAAGTGTTTAGAAGTGAAAATTTGGCAAAATTTGGCAAAATTTGATTATAGGAACATGTTGAGCCCTTGCACAACCAAGCTGAAACTGTCATGACCATGAATCAAACTGTCATGACCATGAATCCTACTCCAGAATCCTTCACTACTAGGCTTCACACCTAGGGCAAAATTCATAGCTGTGAAGGCACTATTCATAGCAAAAATAGATGATGTTTAAATAATGTTTAAATAGGTCCGAAACATGTTGAACATGCCTAAATAACAGAGGATAATGTTATATCATAAGGAAACATGTTGATGAACCTAATTATGATATGTGAACATGCATATGTTATAAGATAGGAACATGAAGGAATGAGGTTAAAATAAAGAGATACTTGGATATAAATGCTCATTTCTCTACCTGAGGACTACTTTAGAGTAAATGATGCATCATGAAGGGGATAAACGACATGTATCGATAAGATGTATGAGTGAGGATTAGGTTGACTAGCCCTAGTTTGGGTGCTCCTGTTCCTAGTACTCATACCCATTATACTCAATCAGGTTAGCTGAGCTTGAGTTTGAGTGAGCACACTTGACTTGAGGGAGCTCGAATGAGCATACAGATTACAGTAGATGAGTAGGACGACTAGCCCTAGTCTAGGTGCACCTACTTCATACCTTGTATGCAAAATGAGTAGGATGTCTAGCCCTAGTTTAGGAGTGCCTACTTCACACCTCGTATTTAGCCAATTTGGGAATGAGGCTTGGGCTATTTATTTAAATAAGAAAATAGAACATGAGAAATTATTATTTGCATGCAATAGAATAAGAAAAGAAAGAAAAATGAAGTATCATAAATTGTTATATGAAGTTGGTATGTCATACTTTATGATGTATGCCTTTGAATGCACATATGTTTGATATGCAGTAATAATGATTTATGAATAAGATATATGAATAATAAGTGAAAAAGACTGGTGATTGACTTAATTACCAGTTTAAAAATTTAAAGCTCGAATTTCTAGGGGTTCAGCTCCCCTTCGATATTTGATACATGCTTGAGCCTCTTAGAGGTCAATGTATGGATTGGTAATTGAGATACGAAAGAACTGCTAGGTGGTATAACTTTGAAATAACTACACCGAGATTCTAGACGTGTATGATTGTGAAATACTAAGATAAAGAAAAAGATATGTATTTTGTGAATCAGACTTATATGTATAAAAAGAGGCATTGAATGAATATGTGACTTTGTATGAGTGTTGAACTAATGCTTTGACATTTTTGTGATTACATGCCATGAATTATATATTACATGTTATATTTGATATGTATATGTGTACTACTAAGCTATGAATAACTTAACGTGTTTTTATGTATACGCAGGTAATGAAGCCAAGATATAGTTGAGATAGCTATTGACAGCGAAGATGCCAAAGCCCATACCAATAGGAGACTGTGTATACCCCGGATTGTGGACTAGGCATTTTTATAGGATGCATTTATTTATTTGTTACATTCATTTATGAGAATGTAATTAATTATGTTTGTTATTTTGTAATCATGTAATACGATGCAAAGAAAAAGTAAAGAAGGAAAAGAAAAAAAAATATAGCTCAACTAGATATAGTTGAGATGCATGAGATGAATGTCTTGTAGGCCTAATCTAGTATATGATAAGTGATTGAACAGGTAAAAAGGAACTAGTGATAGCTAGTTTGGAGTATATTCGATAAGTTAGAAAAATATGTCTAACCGAGTATACATATTTATAATGATAATGATCTGTATAGGAAAAATTTTAAAATTAGACAGGTTATACCTATCCAGTCTATAATACTTCTTATGTTTCAGGGGTCATATTCCTAATATATGGGATGATATTACAGAATATACCAAATTTGTACTTTGTAATCCTCCATGTATATATTTTTTCTTTCTTTAGAGAAGAATACATAGAGAAAACTTCTACCAAAATTCATTGTTTAGCATAATTTCAAAACAATATATTGAAACATGAACACTAAAACCAATTAATATCTCTTTTCTTTCCTCTCTTCATAATCTCGAAACAGAGATTCACTATGGTTGATGAAAATATAACCATCAGAATATTAAACCGAAACTCAACCGTAATTGATAAATTATCTAACTCTAATAACTTACCTTTTGGTTTTAGATTAAATAATACAAACTTTAATTTTATCACGTATGATAGAAGTTCATGCTACAGGGCTGAACAAACTGGGATATTTAAATGGGTAGACCCCAAAGGTGGATGAGAAGAATGATGATTATGCAAAGTGGTGTATTGAGGATGCAATTGTATGAGGATGGCCGTTAAAACCATGAAACTTCATTTCCTTTGTCTATTCATTGATCTCCCAATAGTGAAAGACATATGCTATAATGTCACTTAAATGTTCTATGATGCAAATGATTAGTGCAATACTATGACTACATTGCAAAGCTATGAGGACCAAGCTGAATGGATGACCTGCACATCTTTATTATGTTGAGTTGAATAGTATGGTAAGAAATTGAGAGGTGACATCTAATCAAAATTGTATGTACCGTAGATCTATGTAATAGATAAGAAGAAATTCAAAAAGATAGAATGTATGACTGCCTTATAGACCTCGATGAGATTTTTGATCCAGTCAAAAGTGATCTTCTTTCAATGAAGACTCTTCTAGGGATTGAAGAATTCTTTAATATGGTTCGACGAAAGGCACAACGTCAAGTAATCATGCTTGGCAAAAAGGAGCATAATAAAGTTTAACACATGGCAATGGTCTTCAAGACCACCCCTAAGAGAAATCGTCTAGCTAATGAAGATATTGAAAAAGACAGGCTACATTACAACCATTGCAATGGAAAGCGCCACACCGAGGATACTTGTTTTGAAATCCTTGGTTATCCAGGCTGGTTATTAGAAAAACAAAAACAAAATAAAGGACAAAACAATAAATATCCAGCTCAAACAAAAGTGGCAAATACTATAGATAATGAACCATATGTAGCTGCTGTTGTGACAAGTGAATTTGATCACACCGAACTTGGTGAATTACTCTATCTAAGTAATCGCTTGTCCTTAGATAATTCAAATAAAATAGACGTTCTTTCTGCAACTACAACATAAGATACAAATCGGATCATTGACTTAGGAGCTACAAAACACTTATAACACACCCTAATGTTGTCGCGTGCATGCAAAGGTTGCATGCGAGCGATAGCCTTGGCTGCACTCCTATGCTGCCTTATCATAGATGTGCTAGGCTAGGTGTACAACCTGTACATACCTGTATAGCCATGACACGCCTGGTAGATAGCTTGTCACACCTGTGTCAGGTGACACAAGCATGCTATAGCTGGTATAGCCCCTTGCTGCACACGTGACACTCCCGCAATTGCAAAACTCTTTTATGCTCTAAGATCAGTCCAGTCCAAATTTCCTATCTCATATTTTGGATCCAATCTAAAACCCATTTTACCTTTCCTTCATTCATTCTATGCATGTAACCTATTAGGTTTTCCGTTATTTTGGTAGCTCAAATCATCATATGATTTTGAGCAGATCATAGCAGTATTTAATAACACATCATGATCACTCAATTGACTGGAAGGTCAGTGGTCTAACTATCAACCTTTCCATAGATAATTATTGTGCAATTCATCCTTTCATCTTTATATACCTTATTCGATTCAGAGCATGGAGTTTATGTCAACTTCCACTAGACTATATCACATCTAGTCTAGATGATTTTAGTTCTCATCTATGAGATCCATTACCTTGTAAGATATGTTCTTGAAGACTATCTTTAAGATGTTTCCACCTTAACCAAGGATTTCCGAGTAATGATCTTTACAATAGGCCAAATTTATACCTTCTTTCTATCAGGAGTGGTGAATCCTCTACTGGCTTTCAACTACTTTCGAATATCTCATGCTATGCCCAATCACCATCATATGAGTGATCTCTGAAAGGCAACAAGAAATGGAGTCAAAGTATAGGATTCAATATCCAAGATAACCTTAAGTATATCAAGTCTAAAAAGACTTGCACCATTGCTATAATAAGAGTATCACTAACATTGATTAGATAATTCATGTGATTGTCTTATAGCTAACTCATCCAATGTACTTAACTATTCTAGTAAATACATGTTAAATTTAAATATCTCATGTCTATAGTTTATAAGATCTACTACTTGACCTAGTCAAGGAGTATAATATGTGCTAGTCTACTCAGATTAACAGTATCCTATCTTATTGATCTATGACTAGGGATAATTTAGATATTAACATGATTACATATGATAGGAATCTCATCAAGTACCCAAGATGATTACCTTTAGGGCACCTTTCTAACAACAACTACTTGGCATTAGGCGAACATATGAAGGACCAATCTCCACCTCTATCTTAGGGTCAAATTGAAAGGACTTGCTAGTCCCCTACAGTAGAATCATGTTCTGAAGGTGAGTGATATGTGCTTGGAACATTGCATTATTCATCTCTATTTTGGCTTTGATGACCTCTATTATGACAGAAGTAGATTGTTTCCTCTTGCTAAGGTTACCATAAAATGTCTTAAAGGTAATTGTACTACTAACAACCCGAACAAAGCCTAAATGTTTATGTTTGCTAAGCGTATGTGATAAAATGTCATAATGTCTTTCTAGTGTCTACCTACCTTACGTGACTTCCTCCCCATAATACATCATGTTCACTAGATAAACAATATTTTAATAAGCAATCTCAAATAAACAAAGGTTTGCAATTAAAATTTGTTTGGCAAGTTATACATACCATTTTTTGTGCCACCTCTCTTGTCTACTAAGATTATATAATTTCCTTTCTCTGTATTTTTTTTGTTATAGCTCTTATCCAATTGAGACTCTGATCATATGTTAAGGTATCATCGAAGCTCATAGTTAATGATGATGAGAATGAAGAAAGAGGATCATACCCAAGTAATGTGGATGCACATTCTTTGCATGCTTTGATTTTTCCTTGGCACTAATTTGTTGTGAACAAAAACATAAAAAAGGAAGAAGTTAGCATCATGAGATTGAATAAATGTAGATGTAAATTGCATTCTACTTAATAATTAGTACCTTATATTCTTATGCTTCATATGCCAATTTAAACTCCTCCCAATCTTGAGCAGTGATAAAATCATATAATTCTAATGGTGTCTTCTACTTGAGATTATTCTTTAAGTACTTATCCACCAAACAACACTTCAAATGCTTCCAACACCTCTCTGCATTTTTTAGTATAATCTTCTTATTATCCACCATATTGAATTCTTTTAGGAAAACAATATTCTAGATTCATTAGTTTCAATTACAAATTAATCATTTTTATCAAGTTGTTAATAATTTTAAAGGAAAGTTACCTTGATATCTTCCCAAATCATATCCTTAAGACCCTTATCGACCTTATCTTGACTTTTAATTGTGATCTTAATCTCAGAACTGTTAGAGAGGTGGCCTAAAGGCAATAAACTTAGACACTTTATTTACTCGTTTATTCATTAAAAAAGACATTTTTCATTAATTGGTTTTCATTTAATATGAATGGATACAAATCTTAAACCGATTAATGAAGTCTTTGAGATGAAACACAACATGAAGAAAATCATGATGATGAGATTCCTATAATGTGTAATAGTGTTTATATCTAAATGATCTCTAATCATAGTATTAACAAGACAGAGCACTGTCAGTCCAGATAGACTATCACATGTTATACTTCTTAACTGAGTTAAGCAGCAAATCTCATAAGTTGTAGACATGGGATGTTTAGAGTTAACATGTGGATGCTTACTAGAGTAGTCAAGTCATTGGATGACCTGCTATGATACAATCACATGGATTCTCTATTCAATATCAGTAATAGTCTCATCATAGCAATTGTACAAGTATCCTTAGACTTGAGGTCTCAAGGTTATCTTGGATACTGAATCCAATCCTTTGACTCCATTCCTTATTGTCTCTCAGAGGTTGCTCGTAGGATGGTGATTGGATATAGCATGAGGTATTCAAAGGTAGTTGAGTAGCCAATAGAGGATTTAACACTCCTAATAGAATGAGTGTATACCCATAGTCTCTTATCGGGATCATTACTCATGAATCTCTGGCTATAGTAGAAATATCATGAGGATGATCTTCAGTGACATATTTAACAGAGTAATGAGTCTCATAGAGAACTAATAACACTTGGACTATATGTGACGTACTCAGTTCAATGGGAGTTGATACATAGTCCATATTCTGAACCAAGTGAGGTATAGTGAGGTGAAAGGATAGACTAAATGGTAATTGTCTATGGAAGAGTTTATAGCCAGACCACTGACTTTCCGGTCAATTGGGGGTCATGATGTGTTGCAAGATATTGCTCATTATGTAACACCCTCTAACATAGTAGACTAAACTCTACTACACATGCTACTTAACTGTGTCTAGTTAAACCTTATTATTTTATGTCCTAATTAAAACTTTTACGATCTTACATAACTTAATCATAATAAATATGCATATCATGCCATATGTCTGCGTCATAAAATTTAATACTAGTTCAATCCATGAATAAAATAACCAGTTACTGGGTTCATGGACTAAAATCCTCCCACTTATTACATCCTCACATAAAAATCCAATTAAATAAATAATTAGGTAAAACTTTATTTAGTAATTGTCTAGCTATG
This sequence comes from Balakata baccata, assembly GCA_949630135.1. Classification (NCBI taxonomy): domain Eukaryota; kingdom Viridiplantae; phylum Streptophyta; class Magnoliopsida; order Malpighiales; family Euphorbiaceae; genus Balakata; species Balakata baccata. Next base: position 17,884 of record CATIWF010085957.1, read on the forward strand.
CCAATGAATGAGCATAAGAAAAATAATGCATGAGTAAACTCTTTGACTTCTCTGACAGGTTCGTCTTCTTCTCTCGTCAATATTGCTACCTAGTGGCTTCAACATGCGTGCAGGAACCCCACACGCTAAGCTACTGAAAGCTTAACGATACATATAATCATAAAAATTCTTGCATTCATTTACACATATAACATGGCATTTATGTCATTTACAATTATTCACATACATACATTAGTCATTGTTGTCATGGTCATGCCAATCATATTATAATGACAATAAGTTTGCGTACCTGGTAAGCGGAAGCTATAAATAATATCTTATACCTGATTTCATAATCCATATCCATGTAGTTCATTCAACCAATAACATGTATTTCGTTTCCTTATTCTGTGTATTGTTTAACTACTTTATGTATTCTTTTATTTCGTTTACTAGCCCAAAACTCTAAACACAAACTATCCAGATGCGGGTTGTAAAGCAAGAGCACCTTCTCTCAGGCTTAAGCTCCCTACCCACTGATTATCTAATTCTGGTTACAGTCAAAAGGGTTGGGTGTACCTTTTTCCCAGGCCTAAGCCACCAAGACCCCAAATAGTATAATACTAGATAACTGAATAGCTTATGGTACCGTAATCCTTCAATGACATATTATCTAACTTAACTAGTCATCGTATAAAGAAATGAGCTTTTAAATTTATAGTCTGTTACTCCATTCGGATCAAGACCCACCCCACATCCCTCCCCTCCCTTTTTTTTTTTTTCCAATTTCACATGTATCATATATTCTTTCTTACTATAAAACATTTATCAAAATCAAACACGAATTTTGCAACTTCATTACATTTTTATACATACACATCTTAAATCATGTATCATGTATCCATGCATACATATCATAACTCATATAAACTCATTCATGTGCCATAATATATTACCCATGTTTGTCTAGGTTAGTTCTATATGCATTCATATCAATCTTTCAAATATATAATTCATTCATCCACTTTGAGCCATAACATTTTGAAGTTTTTGTGTAGATGGTATGATTTTTACTTTATGGCATGTGAGCTAATAATATTTTCAGCTAATTTATATTTTTAATTAATTAAATAAATAAACATTTTCAGTTTTTTTAAAAAAGAATTTTGTAGTACAAATATGTATTAAGCCTTAAGAAAAAAAATAAATCATGACAATGAAGGTGTAGCTTATAAATCCCATATATGATACAATATCTTAATATATTAAAAAAAATATTAAGAAAAATCAGAATTTTATATAACAGTAGGTTCTTAATTTAAATACTATATTAATTAGACTGCAGAGTCCAATGTCAGATAAATTGAAAAATTTATATTCTTCGATAATAATAATAATAATAATAATAATAATAATAATAATAATAATAATAATAATAATAATAATAATAATAAATTTATTGAACCATTCAATAAAATAAAGTCCAATACTAGAAAATATGCTCGGCTAAGATTTTACTCTATGGCGGCAAACACTCAGTCAAATTGAATAAGAACTGAGCTCTGACTATCTTGTGATTTACTGGTGATGCAAGAATGAAACTGATTAATTTACTTTTATTTTTAGCAGCACAGCATGCATGCCAAAGTTGATTTTTGCCAAAGTTAACTTTTGGTCCTCAAAATTTTCATTTTGATCTTCGGTATTCTAGTCTAAATTTTTTCTAATTTTCTTTTAATTCCAATCTAAATTTTCAGTACCATTAAACCAAAACTTTATCCAAAAATTATTCTAACAATAAATCTCTGATAATTCGATAATGCATATATTGACTAAATTTATTTGCAGCATCCTTAAATAATCCCAGCCTCCAAATTAATTTTCAAAGAGCCAAATGATCATGGAATACTCAATATATCATCATTCCAATATAATACATATAAATACATTATAAACATGCCAACACAATTAAATTTCATAGATTAACAGTAATTTCAACAAATTTTTATCATTTTACTATAACTCAATTACATACAAATATAAGATGCAAAATTTAAATGATTATATATACCGACTTGTTATGGAGTCTAAAATACTATCCTAATACTCATTCATAGTCTGGTGGTGGTCGTCTCAACCAGTATTGTTGCCTAACAAAAAATAACACATAGAAATTAAATTATTACTCATTGCATCCCTAAAATATAATTAGGGAATCAAACCCAAAAACCCAGAATTATAAATAAGGAGCTTTAATGAATTATTACTTATTGTTGAGAAAGAAAGAAACTGCTAATCAAGAATATTGAAAGACTAATAATTTCCTTGGGAAGATAAGAGACCTAAATGAAGGTTACTTGAACAGACGGTTGGGGTGGTAGAAGAAAAGAACAGAAAAAAAAAAAATTACAGGGTTCTGTGCAGGTGAGCGGCTGAGAGTTTAGTTTTAGCATTTACAGGAAGCGGGTGTGTATATGTGAGAGATTGAATTAAAACACTGCGTTTCAACACAAAAGCACGATTGTGCTTCCACATCCCTAGGCGTGCCACTATTTGCTTTTCTGATACTTTTTTTAAAAATATATTGAATATAATATTATTTCTTTTATTTAAAATATATGATAATATAATATTATTTAATTTCTATTATTTTTCTTTTAACCTTTGTACTTTATAATTATTTCATTTCAAATTAAATTCTTTTTTAATTATTTTTTTTAAATTAATACTTATTTCATTTTAAATCCAATTTGAATTATTCTCGTTTCTTTATGTGTCTAATAATCCGTGCTAACTCCTAAATCCAAATTCATAGGCGTTACACATTATCTGCTCAAAATCATGTTATGATTTGAGCTGCTAACATAACAATGAGCCCGATGAGTTACAGATATCAAGGGAATGAAGGAAACATAAAATGAGTTTTGGATTTGATCCAAATCATGAAAGAGATATTTGCACAAAAGAGTTATGCGATCGTGTGAAAAGTTTTGCACATCACATATGACAGAAATTAGTGCTAATAGGCATGAGAAAGTGTATGTCACAGGCATGATGCTGCGTCGTGTACATGACATAGTTGGCATAAGCGACGCATTTGGCATTAGCGCCACATAGTGGCGCAAGTGCGATAGAGCCTTGTAGCTACATGCCCACAGCCCCAAGGCACATTGTGTGCACAACGCATCTTGTGCAGGCACAATGATATGCGATTTTGCAGTTTTCTATTCTGAATAGAACTCCAAAGCTAGAGTTTTATGTGTCTAACCCAAATTATGATTAGAGAACATATAAATATCCTCTTTAAGGCTCAAATTCGCGGCTACCACCTTAGAGATATAAAAGTTATTCCTTTTGTTCTCTCTCAAATAGTTGAATCACCATTGCTAGCACCTTAGTGCTTTGATATCCATCTCTATCGTGGTTGTTTCCTTTACTTCTTCACATGGATTACTGTTACAAACAATCCAGCTTTTAAATTGTTGTAGTTTACGACAACCTAACAAAAATAAAAAAACTAGCAATATGGAAGATCAAGAGTTGAATCAAAAGGTAATAATCGTCATCCAATTGTTGGTAGGATCCAATGTTAATATATATAGGGTGATCCAAAGGTTTTAGGGTTTCTAAAATTTTAGATTTTTGATGTGTATGTAAGTTATGCAATATAGAAATCTAACACAAACATGCTACAAGCCCAACATAGGATTTCAACATTTGGGCATATGGTCCTATTAGGCCTCCATGCTCATCGAACTCTATGGTCTTGTGTTCTTCCCCTTTCTTATTCAATTTCTTGCATGTTATAGCTCCCAGTCTTCCTTTTGCTCGATTGCTGAGAATCTTCTTGTTCGTTAGACATGATTTCCCTATAATATAAGCATAACAAAGAAACATATTAGTATAATCCACTATAATAGCAATTTATTTGAATGAGAAATAAGAAAAAGAGATTTATTTTACCAATAATAACAAAAAGTTGGTAATTGTTAGTATAAATCACATTAATCATATTACACATAAATAAATATACCATGGATATGTGTGCATTAATTATTAGTGATTTTCGATCTATAATCCTTCAATATGATCAACACATATGTAATTTGTATCTAAACTCTCTTCCCCAACTTGTACAGGTAGCCTAATAGAAAATGGTTAAGTCTCATCAAACTAATTATACTCTTCCTCATCTACCACATCATTAATACTAAAAATTTGCCTTTTACCTTGAAGAACAATATACCACTTACTATCACCAAGTTCAATAGTGTAAAATACTTGTTTGGCTTGTGAAGTGAGAATGAATGTATCATCTTGATAATCCAACTAACTAAAATCGATCAACGTGAATCCTAACTCATCTAGTCGAACATTGTGTCGATTTTCAATCCATTTACGTCGACTGAGAGGAACCTTGAAGTTCATATAATCTAGCTCCCAAATGTCTTCAACTACACTATAATATAACATTGTAGCATCAATTGACCTGATGTCTTTAACACTGGCAAATTCTCTTGATGAAGCTATCAAAGTATCTCTGCTATTTCACTTTATGCTTTTGTCATCTTAACGTTTAATGTAGAACATATATTTGTTGATGTCATATCCTTTATAAGATTGTATACACAACTCAGTGTTATAGGCTAACCATTTTATGGTATTAGTTACATCATCTAATATTTCTGAAAACTAAAGCATCACTTGGTCTTTAAACCATCCAATAAAAGAACGATTGTGTTCATTTGTCAACCTTATTTCATCTTTTGAAGGATTAGATGCCTTAAAATTGCCATGTGCTCTTCTAAGTATGAATGGACCATTGTAAGGTAGTGTAGCATAAGGAAGTGTGTTTTATCACGTATCTAAGCACTAGGTAATACCATTTTAAATCTTATTGTTCCTTCACCTTCGAGCCTTCCTTCATAATGAGACTTAGGAATTTTAATAAGTGGTCAGTGCAAATTTGATACCCTCTGCAACTGAGTGACCTTCAATAATACTACCTTTAGGTAGATACTGGTTCCTCACATACCCTTTTAAGATACCTATGAGTCTCTCAAAAGGATACATATACTTTAAAGACATCGGACACATAATTTAATCTCTCTTACAAGATGAACAACCAAATGCATTATATCAAAAAATGATGGTTGGAAATGCATTATATCAAAAAATGACGATTGGAAATGCATTTCAAGTTGATATAGAGTAACAACAACATTAGCTTGCAACTTATCCAATGTCTTAAGATCAATGACCTTACAACAAATTGGGTCGAAGAAAAAGCAAAGTCTTGTAATAACATTACTTACATGATTTGGTAGTATGCATCGAATTGAAATCGACTTATATGATTTGGTAGTTTGCCTAGAATTGCAAACGATAAGAATTATTGCATCAAAACATGACAATCATGAGACTTCATAGCTACCAACTTCAATTCTTTTATTAACACAAGACTTTTTATATTTGATGAATATCCCTATGGAACCTTAACACCATAAAGAACTCATAAAAGCATGTTTTCTCTTTTCTAAACAATTTATAACAAGCTAGGGGAAGATATGAATCTCTCAAAAGGATACATATACCTCAAGGACACCAGAACACATAATTTAATCTATATCACAAGATGAACACCCAACTGCACCATTATATCAAAAAATGACAGTGGAAAATACATTTTAAGTTGATATAGAGTAACAACAATATTAGCTTGCAACTCATTCAAAGTCTTAAGATCAATGACCTTACAACAAATTGCATTGAAGAAAAAACAAAATCTTGTAATAACATTACTTACATGATTTGGTAGTATCCTTCGAATTGCAAATGATAAGAATTGTTCATCAAAACATAACAATCATGAGACTTTGTAACTACCAACTTTAATTCTTTTATTAACACAAAACTTTTTATATTTGATGAATATCCCTGTGGAACCTTAACACCATAAAAAACTCACAAAGATTTGTCTTTTCTTTTCTAGATAATTTATAACAAGCTAGGGGAAGATATGTCCACTTTTTCGTATCTTGTGGTACTAACTCTATCGATATGCCTATTTCTAACACGTTGTTTCTAACTATGGTACCATCTTTTATTTTCTTGATATGTTTAATAATGTCCCAATTATAACATCACAAACATTTTTCTACATGTTCATCATATCAATATAATGTCGAACTGGTAAGTATTCCTAATATGGAAGATCCCAAAATACAAATCTCTTTTTTCCAAGGGCCTTTTTGAGTAGGCTAAAAAGGTTTGCCAAATGCATTTTCAATACCTCTAACTTGCTCCTAAGCCTCCTTTCCAGTTAACAAGAAATGAGCTACTCGCATCTAAGTATATTTGTTGAAAGGCCTTTTCTTATGATAAGGGTGTTAGGAGGCAGAAATATCCATGACTCATATACACATTTTTTGGCAATGATTTAAATGTTGGTCCATTGTGTTGTCTTCACAAATTTTACATGTTTTTGCTCCTTTCATAATGTACCCAAACACATTAGCATAAGTTGAAAAATCATTTATAGTGCAAAATATCATGGCATGTAAAGTAAACATGCTTTCACTGTATGCATCATATATTGGGTCACTTTCATCCCATAACAGTTTCAAATCATCAATAAGTTGTGTGAGGTAAACATCAATATCATTTCCTAATTTTCTTGATATTGGCAATGAGAACATAATATACACTTTATAGTCGCCAAGGAGGAAGATTGTAAACCACAAGAAGAACTAGCCACATGCTATATTGATTGCTCAATATGTCATGTGGGTTTATTCCATCCGTACATAGTCCAAGCCTTAGATTCCTAACTTCACCACCAAATTTAGGGATTGTGCTATCAATTATTCTCCATTGTAGAGAATTTGCAGGATGTTTTTGTTTTCAATCGTGTTTCCTACCGTTTGCATGTCACATCAAGTTCTTTGCATCTTTTGCATTTGCAAACAAGCCTTTGAATATTGTTGGAAAATGCCATAATACTTTAATTAGAGGCCTTTTGTTATCCTTAGAAGAAACTTTCCCATGCTTGTTGATGTGACGATCATTTATAGTGTTAATTGTAAGTGTTTAATGTGCATTTAGTGTTAATTTTCTTTGATTTAGTTTCTTTTGATAATGTTTTGTGTGTTGTAGGAAGTGGTATGGAAAATGAGCATTTTTGGGGACATTTGGTGTTAAATTGAGGTCCGTAAAGGCCAGAAACACAACATAGAAAGTTTAGCATCGAATCCTAGGCATTCATCAGTGGCACAGTCATACAAGGCTACACGGGCATGCTGTTTTGGACAGGAGGTATTGTGCACGACCTATGTAACTTAGCATGATCCCATGTTATACAAGGCTGCAGGATTGACTTTGTAGAGGGCCATAATCGTGCATCATCTTCAGGGTATACACTGTGCACAACCCTCGCACACCAGCACTACTAGTGCACCGTCACGACCTGTAACTTCTTATTTTTAATTAAAGATTTGATTGTGCATTATATGGACCCAAGTTTTGTAACTTAATTTCTATTTGTTAGGATTTATTTTTGACATATAATTAGTGAATAATTTAGGGACTTAAAAGGAGTTTTGAAAAAAAAAAAGAGATAATTGCTAATTAAACCTAGGTATAAAAAGGGAATTTTAGAGCTTTTGAAAAGAGACAAATTTTGCACAGAATTCATTGATTCATTTGTGACTTTAGGCATGGCTAAAGAGATTTTGGAGGCCATTTGATTCGTTTTCAGCAATCTCACGTGCATAACTTGGAATTCTCTACACTTGGGGATCAAAGTTTGGATCTTTGCACGACGGTGATCCATCGTTCAAAGGGATTTTGAGTTTATAAGTTCCAGGGGAATTTGAATTTTTATTGTCATTCATTTATTGTTGTAAACACATTTAGTTCTAGCATTGCTATCAACTTTACCATAGTAATAGCCATGCTTGCCTAAGTATTTTTATTAGATATTTAGTAGCCATTAGGATGTATGAACTTTCCTATTAATTATTAATGAAGTTTAATTCTTTTCATCTCCAATTATGCTTATGATGTTTTAAGTTGAATGTATGTTTGGCCGTAATCCATTTAATTTAGAATTGATATATTAAGGGTAGGTTATTAGACAAACAATCTGTAACCTGTCCTAAAAATTGGAATGAACATTAATTATACCATTAGCTTTGGTAGTTAGCGACTTATAACAAGAGCTGTGGGAACCTAAATTCATCGCATTTCATTGAATTGAGGGAAGGGGATTATGACTAATGTACGAACTAAATACCTAATTAAAGACTCATAAGTAATTCAATCAAACTTAATTATCTTATTAGTTAATTAATTGTTTTAATTCAATTAGTTTAGTTTCTACACTATAAAAAGTTGGATAGAATGTTTAGGAATCTCATTGTGTTTTCATTGGCAATTGAAGGTAATGAAGATTTAAGTCGAACTGTTCCTTGAGAGATTGACCTCCGGGGTGACTTGCCATTTTATGATTGGTTTGTGCACTTGCGAGTGTTAAATTTGTTACATCATGTTTTTGGCGCCGTTACTGGGGAACGATTGATTAAATTTTCAATTATCTTTTATTATCAAAGTATTAGCATTTAGATTAGTTTATGCATTTTAGTATAGTTTTTTTATTTTATTTTTGTGATGCATTTTTTATTTTCTTTCAGAGTTGACTTCAGTTGTATGCTAGGTACGAGCAAAAAGGCAAAGTCGACGGAAGCATCTACACAAGGTCGATACAAGTTATGATCCAGAGCTCAAAGAATAGAGGAATTGTCAATTGAAGAGAAGGAAGAACCACCAATACAACAAGGACTAGTAATTGAAAAAGTGGTTGATCCCATACTTAAAGTAATGGCTAATCTAGCTAGGGACCGAAATCCACCACCATCATTACAGAGATAAGTACCTGAGAGGCAACTTGCCATGAAAGACTATGCTGGACCAATTATTGGCAACACCACCTCGTGTATAGTGTTAGGGGAGGCTACAAGGAACTATGAATTGAAAAGTATACATCTAAATATGCTGCCATCCTTCTTTGAATTACCTGATGAAGATCCTCTCACTTTTATAAGGGAGTTTTATAGCAGTGTGAGTACCTTCCTTTGAACTCTCTTCATAAAGACCAGCTTAGAATGCAGTGCTTCTTGTATACTTTGATGGATAAGGCAAAAGCATAGTTGAAGACATTGCCCCCTAACTCTCTTAATTACTGGGATGAGATGTGCCATAAAGTTATGAGTAAGTTTTGCTCATATTAGAAGACTAGGGAGATTAGGACAGAAATACAAAACTACTACCAAAAGGATTCTAAAACCTTTCATGAAGCTTGGGGCAGATTGAAGATGTTATGACTATAATGTCCCCATCATAGGTTAGTAACTCAAGCATTCTACAATGGGCTATCCCAATAATATCAGTGTTGTTAGAGATGTGCCCAAAAGAAAATCCCCTCAGGCACTTAGTGTGCACGTTCATAAAGACATTCTTTCATTATATTAGTATTCATTTGCATATGAATTGATATAGATCTTAAACTGATTAATGAAAGTCCATGACATGAAACATAGCATGAAGGAAATCATGATGGGATCATGATAATGAGATTCCTATC
>CATIWF010085971.1:0-68343 GCA_949630135.1 Balakata baccata
GTTCAGTTATCTAATATTTTTCGGACAAATTTAAATCGGATTTATCGATCGAGTTGAAAATTATAAAGAATATAAATGATACGTGTCTATACATTAGACACGTGCGCGCACATTTATGCTTAAACGCGTTGAGAATTTTCCGTAAACTGAAAAAGTATCGTGACAATTCTGCTTTGCTTTCTCTCATAGCCATTCGACAACTCTTCCTTCTTGCAAAATCACAACCCAGGTGAGGTAGGTACCTTCCTCTCTCTCTCATTTGTAATCATTATTGTCTTCGTTTTGTTTAAGGTTTGTTGATTCCGATATGATATAGTTCCTGCTTGATTCGGAGTTCTGATTCTTGATTTTTTTCCACTTCTTTCTTTTCTGTGTTATAATTTTTTATGCGTAAGGTGTCGATTATGATTTCATGATCTACCACTAAGATAATGGAATTTCTGATTGGCATTTTTTTCGTTTTTTGACATATTGCAGCTAGATCAAGGTTAGATTTACTGCCTTTTCTTTGTTTTTAATAGTACAGAGATCATGGATTGAATTAATTCCTGTTTTCATCATTTTATTTAGATGACAAAAAAGGAGAATCTTTGTTTGATCTCTATTTTGGAACCATGAAATTGTGGTTGAATAATTATTAGATGGGATTGTTTATCATCTCCATGCTTGTTTTTTTCACCAACTCTTGCCTATGGAAGAGTCACAAAGGCATATTATGTGTTTTTAAAATTGAGTTTTTACTTAATTGGATTTATTGAGTGCCAATGGTGCAGTAATTGTTTGCTAACTAAACATGGGAGGTGGTAAGGACAAGGATAAGCACGGTGAGCATGACAAGGGACTTTTTGGGCATGGGCATGGGCATGGGCATGGTGTCCCTGGATATCCTCCAGGGCAATACCCACCTCCACCTGGATCATATCCACCACAGGGCTATCCTCCAGCAGGTTATCCTCCTGCTGGTTACCCTCCAGCAGGTTATCCTGGTGGCCCCTCTGCTCCTCACAATTCAGGTACATTTGCCAAACAGTACTGTGCGAAATTAGGAGTGTTCAAATCTAATTTGATGTGTTACATGGGTTGAGGCTCAAGTCGTCAAGTCAATTTCAATGATAGAGGGACATAGATTCATGTCCATTTGTCATTAAAATTGACTTAAGCCTGAACCTGCGTAACCCATCAAACGAACAACCCTGTGAGAAATGGTTTCTGTTGTTTAATTAGTCCCAGTCCCACATTATTTTGTTAGTTCATATACCTTGTTTGTTTGGAAGATGTTGTTTTCATGCCCATGAATATTTTCTGAGTGAGATTTTGCAATTTAGAGAGTTTGTTATTTTGTGTTCAGGACATGGTGGCATTGGGGCCATGATTGCTGGTGGTGCTGCAGCAGCCGCAGCTGCTTATGGCGCTCACCACCTCTCTCATGGTACCCACCATGGGTCTCATGGTGCTCCCTCTGGATACGGTTCCCACAAACACGGCGGCAAGTTCAAGCACCACGGCGGCAAGTTTAAGCACCATGGCGGCAAGTTTAAGCATGGAAAGTTTGGAGGAAAACATGGTAAAATTAAGAAATGGAAGTAGAAAAAAGTCTGATCCACTGAGTATAGACTTAAACTGACTATGCAGTTGCATATTCAAGTTTGTTTAAATAATACATACGTTTTATCTTAACCAGCAGAAATTTTTTTTTCTTTTTTGGGCTGTTTAGTTCAAATTGGTATTTATTTGAAGTAACATATTTCATATTTGATTTCTCTCCATAGTAGTTTGGCTTAATTATGTTGCTTCTCAATTTGATTCCACTACGTTATTTGGCAAACTGACCTGATAACTCTTAGCTTTATTGTGAGAAGGTAGCAAATTCATATCGGGGATGAAAACTTTAAGAAAACAATATATTTTTGGTGGGCATGTAGCAGATGTCAAGTGTTCTGTTACTACCATAATTACAGAGAGTAATAAAATTCTAGTCCACTTGTAGCTCAGACAACCCAAAACTTAATTGTTTAAAACATTGGGTATATGTATTAAATTAGAAACAAAACTTTGGTATATGTATTAAATTGGAATCAAAACTTATGAATTTGTTTCATATCATAATACCAAGCTGGATTTGCTAACGAGACTGCCGGAAAAATTTTAGTACCCTGATGTGAAATTTAACTTCAAAATTTTGATACAAATTAAAATTTTTATACCAATTTGATATATATACAAAAGTTTTGGTACAAAAGAAACATTTTACCCTTAAAACATTGGTATCTTCGACTGTGTCATAATAATAAAAAGAAAAATTTATGTTTGCAAAATAAAAATGACATTATGAATTGATCCACAAGAGGAAGACAACTATTGGACTTGAGAATAAGTATAAGAAACCTTCGATCAACAAAAGGTAAGGGCATTTATTCAATGAAAGAAGAAAGACAATTCTCTTGCATGTCAACTCTTAAAGCTGTTGAACTGCAACTTCCACCTAACATTCAAAACTCTTGGCAACGCGCCTTGTGCTTTCAATTCCATGCATCCAAGAAGTTCTCCATCGGCCATCCTTTCAAGAAGTGATCAACCAACAACATCCATGCACCTTACAGTAACCTCCACAAGAATCTAGAATTATGCAGTTGCTTCTGCTATGCATAAAAATATGGATCACTTGATGCAATCAGAGAAAGACTGGAACTGACACAGAAAAGATGAGTTTGTGTGTGTGTAGTATGTAAGAGAGAGAGAGAGAGAGCTATAATTCACTAAAAAAGACAGCTCCATTTGACATGCCTATGAACCAAAATCGCAAAACTAGCAAAACAATGTAAGGAACCACTAAAACAAGCATTAAAACTGAGAGGCATTTGCATGGGCAGGGGGAAAGAGAAAGAGGGACGGATGGAAGGAGGGAGTAAAGGAGCACTACAAGCAGAAGGAAAAGGGGAACTAGCTGCAAGAGTTGAAGGCTGTCGAAATCCAGATAAAACCATATAAAAGAGAGAAGAGATCACATTATATATATATATATATATATATATATATATATATATATATATATATATATATATATATATATAAGGACTTCTCATTAAAATAAATAAAATTTATACAAAATATAATGATTCATTATGAAAGATAACTGGGCTAAATTAAAAAGATTGGAAAACCATATCACAATTCAAAGCTTCCTAACCTTAGACATAAAATCAGCAGCCTGATTGCTATCTCTATTTACATGAAAAATATATATATATGGCCTACCGGAAGAGTCCAGATATCCTGCAGTGGAGGATCCAAATCCACAGGAGAAGGGATTTTTCCATTAATTACCTCAATAACAGATTTAGCATCCCCCTCAAACATACCATGCATGATCCCTTTGCTTTTGCTAAAGAAATGGCTTTAGTTAGAACTAAAGTCTCCACATATAGAACATTACAGAACCACGTATTCTTTTCATCCTCTATTCTATTTTTCTCCCGCATATTTTTGCCACAGCTATTAATCCTCCAACTCCTTGTAAGGAAAACAAGAAGCATCGAAGTTTTCTATGATAAAACCAGTCTTCAGAGGATCCCAATGCATATCCAAAATAGGAAGAGCTCGAGCATGCGTAGACACAGAGCACTGATTTGCAAGATTGGACTCTTGACAATGTATGGAAGCCGCAACACAAAGCATTCAAGGGATGCTTTTCTATTTCTAAATAGCAAAATATTTTCTTGCATTTGGTAGCTGACATTGAAGGAAATACATAAAGTTAGAATTTGCTGTTGATTACGAATTATTTGTAATCCGATCCTGCAATCTTCCCAAAAAAAAATGTAAATGAAACATCATGTGCTGCGGAGCAAGGAAATTGACTCTCATTTTTCCAAACTTCTCTTGCAAGAGAACATCGAAACAAAATAAGGACAAAGGATTAAAAGATATAAGATGATCACAGCAAATGCTTTCCATCAATGGCTGCAGCATATAAAAAATGCTTCTTAGCGGAACCAGAATGGAAAGTATGACTTGTCCATTACATGCAGGAAAAACGAACTTAAGTGTTATATCTAGGACCTTTTCCATCTCCTTGAGATGCTATCAAACTGGTCCCTTTCACTTCTACCCTCCTTGTAGAAAATATTCTTCAACTTAGCCATAGTTGATTCATATATATTGACTTTTCTATCAAGCATATCATCTGCGAACCTCCTCACCTCTGAGAACCTATGCAAATTACAGAGTCCAATGAGAACCGCATTTGCACTCTCATCAAGAGGCAACCCATGGTTGACCATGTAATTCCAGATCTCAATAGCCATTTCGGGGTCATCACCATCCATCAACATTGTGATGGCTGCTGCACAAACAAAATGTGTAGGGGGGTTTTCGTTCTTGACCATCTCACAGAAGAATTTGCCAGTTTGGTAAACCTTTTTGTTTTTTATAAGACAACGAAAAATAACATTATATGTCACAAAATCTGGGAAAGCACCATGGAAAACCATCTCATCAAGCAATCGAAAAGCATTGTCAATGTCATTGTGGTTGCAAAGCAAGCTAATCATTATATTGTACATAGTCAAGTTGGGCAGCAACCCACTACCGAGCATTATATCCCACACTGGAACAGCATGCAGATAATCATTTTGCTTTAAAAGCATATCAAGAACATTTGAGAAAAAATTAAAACCTGGCAAACAATCATTCAGCTTCATAACCTCGAGGAACTTGATAGCTTCATCGGTTTGTGAACCTCGAACAAGTGTGTTTAAAAAGGCATCATAAGCCGGAATGTTATCTGGACTCCATCCAATCCGTATAACCATTTCACCAAACGTCATCTTTGCTTTAGCTACATTGCCTTCCTTCTCCCACCCTTCCAACAGAATAGCATAAGTGTCAGCATCTGGAGGTATCTTAGATTTTATCCTCTCAAAAAACTCCAATCCCTTGACAGTCTGATTATCCGCACAACAAATTGCACTCAAAAGCGAATTCACCGCCACAACATCTTGCTGAATACCATACTTGTCCATAACATCAAAGCTCATTACAGCCTCACTAACCCTACCAGCAGTACAATAACTCCCAAAAACAGAAGCAAAAGTAGCCATAGACAACATACTTTCTTGTTTCATAGATCGAATTGCATCCCACATAGGCTCAAAAAGCCGGTTCTTACCAAGCAGGTCCACCATAAGATTCCAAGCATATGGAGTGGGTTTATGAATGCGCCCCACCCAACGGAAAAATGCGATTGCAGAAGAAGGGTTATCGTAAGATAGTTTAAGAACATGATGAACAACATCAGGAGTCGGAGTAATTCCAGTTGAATTGAGTGCAGATTCAATACCGTCGGGTTCAGCTCGGGTAAGAATTTCGCACAAGACCCTAGCTGGTGAGGAAATATCAGCGCCGTCCAATTGCGTGCGGTATTGATGGAACTGAGATTGATTGGGTGAGTTTTCGGCAACGGCCTCCATAGTTAGGGGTTTCTTTCAAAGAAATAGTAAAACCCTAGAAATTAAAATCCTAAAAAAAAAAAAAAAATGAACTGAAAATCTTCATCAATAATTCCTGACCAGTCTGTGGAAAATAGACAAGAGAAGTTTCGGTCTTTCGAGAGAAACATAACCTTATTGCATGGCACTTCTCTTTTCTCTTCTCATCTCTCGGTTCTGCTGCCCTTCTTCTCGTTGGCCGGATGCTCACTTTCTTCTCTGGAATTAGGTCTCTGCCTTTAATAACATAAATGATATCAACATATATTATTCCGAGCGAATAATTCTTACTTTGGCGGAATAGATTCACTTGTTATAAATAATATATAATAAATATAATATTTATTAAATATATACAAAATGAAAGCAAGGAAAGATAGAAAATTGTAATTAAATAAAAAAGTCAGATTAAAAAGAATAAAAAAAGGAATTAAACAATTTGATTTAGATAATCAAATTACAAAAATTAGGAAAAAAAAAAACATAAAAGAGATTAACTATTAAAAAAAAGTTATTGATACACCAGTCATGTCATGGGAGATAACATCTTATATTAGATATGAAAGAGAGTGAAAATTTAAAACATATGATTTTGCATATGAGAAAAAAAGCCTATACATATATTTCTTATTAAGACAAATAATTCTATTTCCATACAAAGCTTGCAATTTAGCCATTTCATTTGTATTTTTTCACCAAGGAGTATTTTTTCTTTCTATTGCTCACGATTTCCTGGTGATTCCATGAAACAATTCTAACTACTAAAATTATGATGTAAGATAGTCTTTAAAAACTATAGTCAAACACCAAACTGCTAATTAAATAAAATTTTAAAATTTCATTTCATGTGTATTTTAACTAAAAATTAATGCTTGAACTAAGGTCAATGGAAACTATTTATAAGGCAAACAATTTGTTGCCCAAGTATAACATTAATTACAAACATTAATGAGAAAATATACGCTTATAAAAAGCACTATTGTAAAGATTGATTTAGAAGATTTACATTTATAAAAAATATTAATGTGAATATTATCTTGAAAGACTTGCTAAGATTTACAATTAATGTGAAGACTGTCTTAGAAGATTTAATAGGCAATTGGATAATTACGAGCTACATATCACTTATGCTAAAATCTCTATCTTGACTATTTGTGATTGAGAGTGATTTATGCATATATACAATAGTTATTTTTTAGAGGTGTAAAATATTAAGTGCATGAATGAAATGAAATGCCTAAACTGTAAAATTAAGTAAGCAATTTTAGCTTCGTGTCAGAACGAATGACGTGCGATTATAAGTACTAATTGGTATATTAACTCGTAATAAAAGTAAGAAATAGTATTTAAATCTCTATGAGTTTTAATGCTTGTACCAAGACTAATGAATGCTATTTTATAAGGCATACAACTTATTGCTGAAGAGCTTATAAAAAAAAAAAAAACTTATTGCCCAAGTATAGCATTATTGTATCTATGAAGAGCATGAAAGTGAAGATTGTATGAAAGATTTACATTTATGAATAATATTAATATTATGATTGCATTGTAAGATTTGTAATTAGTATGAAGATTGACGTAAAATTTATGAAGAGTATGAATGTGAAGATTGTCTTCAAAATTTCGTTAGGATTTGTAATTAATGTGAAAATTGTTTTAGAAATTTTGCTAGAGTAATTTCTTCGTATATACTGCATCATTTTTTTAAAGATGTAAAAAAATTAAAAGCATGAATAAAATGCCATCGTTTTGTGAACGTGTTAAAGGAAGAATTTAAGGGTAGAAAAGTAAATGTCGTGGATACTTTTCACGTGAACAGTGAATGGATTTTAATGAAATAGAATAGATATAATAAATTAATATCAAATTTTTTAATTAGTATATATAAACATTAATTATTTAAAAGATAACGATCACTTTTCAAGTTTAATTTTCAATAAATAATGTGATAACCATTAGCATTCTATATCAATACATTACATTACTAGAAATTATATTTTCAAATTACTTCATCATTTTTTATTAAAAATTAAATTAAATTATATAATTACTTCTTTTTAAAATTAATTAGTACTAATATATAATAATTAAAAATTTTAATATTAATTTATAATATAAATAATAATAATTGATATCATTTATATTATTGATTCTCTTTCTAATATTAGGATTTTGATTTTTCAAGGTCCATTTGGTGGAGCATAGAGAATATTAATTTAATAAAAGTTTAATATGCATTTTTTTTTTTTTTGAAAGGATGTATTATTTATTTCTTAAATTGTTATTTTGTTTCATATTTCTGACTTATATATAAGTAAATATAATTTTAATATGAGATTTTTTTTAATAAAATTTATGCAATTAATATAATATATATATTATATTTGATTTCAATATTTTTAAATAATATACATTATATATTTTTTCCTTCCACATTAAATGTCATTTTTTGTAATTTTACTAGAATTAAAAAAATTATCAGTTAATTTTAAATTTAAAAAAAATAATTAAAACTAAATTACTTTTGGATCAAATGAATCAAAATTATTGGAAAAGATAAAAAAATGAAAAAGTATATAATTATTTAGTCAATCTACAATAAATGATTTTAGAATAATATATAATATTACAAATAAAATTAAAAAAATTAAAATTTTTTAATTATATAAAAGTAACAAATAAATAAAATTTTATATTTTTTTTAAAATTGCAATTACTATAGAAAAGGGTAGTATATTGGAATGGAAAAAAAATATTTATTTAATTATGAATAATGAATAATTAAGCAATTTTTTTTAGATAAATAAAAGTATATTTGAAATTGAATTTACTAAAAATACTTTTCGTAAAATAATTTATATTTTTAATTTTTTTAAAATTTTAAAAACTGATTTTCCTAAAAATAAATAAATAAATAATTTTTACAAAAGCAGATTTATGAAAAATATTTAAGTAATTACCGCTTTGATTGTTTTGTTAATTACAGGTGTCGGCCATGGCAGCAATCGAGTTGCCAGTTGTCCTCTCGTCTCTCGTCCTCTCTTTCTGTATCTTTGTCGCTGTCTCACTCTTTCCAAAATGCCTCAAAATTTCTCAGCTTTCTTCTGCATTCTTATTTTCTTTCTCGTCTCCGATTCTCTCTCCTGTAAATTCCTCTTCTAATATACTCTTTTCTGCAGTTTTAATTTTATGTCTTTTCTTGTGCGTTTGTTCTGAGTTTCGTCTTTCTTGTCTTTTCGTTCTCAAACTGAAGCATTTACTGAAAGATGTGCTGTGTTCTTCCAAAGTTTTTCTATTTGCTTATGGATAAATTAATATTAACCTTCATTAGCTTTAGGGATCGAAATTTTGGTTTTACTGTTCTTGGATTGCAAGTTTCAGTTGGAATCAATGCAGCACATATACAGATATAGATACGGACACAAATACTGAAAAACGATATTTATAAAAAGTACAGAACACAAATACACAAAAGAAAAGAAGTCAAATATATTGAGTAAATTTATAAAAATATATGAGTAAATTTATAAATAAATAAATACAAAAAAAAATATAATTACAAGTTATTATTTTTATATGAATTAAATAAAAATGATATACAATCAAATATATTGAGTGTCACATATAGATTTTAGATTTTCTAGAAAGAAAATATATGTTTTTAATTTAAATAAATGTGTTTTTAATTTTTTGAAAATTACAAAACGCAGTCAGAAAATTTCGTATCGGTATCGAAAACATGATATGCTATGTAGTTGAAGTGTCTTTCCTTCGTAGGTTGGAACTATAATTATTTTAGTTTATTGTTATAAGATGTATGATTTTTTAATATTATTAAATTGAACGATTAATTGATTGATTATATGTATGTAGAATCAATCCAGCAATGTAATTGATTAATTTTAGGTATAATAATTTAAGATATCACAGTATCTGGGAAAATTATTGCTTTCTATAAGAATGTCAATGTTTTAGATAATTAATTGTCTATATAGATTTAACTAACAAGCACTTCAATTTTTTCTGGAGATTTGTCTTGAACACATGAGATTAGTTTCATTTGTCTCATAATAGTATTGTGTATGAAGAATATTTCTTGCTTACACATTTTGCTGTCAACCCTTGTGCAGTTACGAACATGTGGATGAGCGAATGAACAAGTAAATCAGTAATGCTAGCAGATTTGATGGCTTTGTTTTCTGAGCTAATGTCCGCCTTTTTGTTCTTGGTGACAAGGCCTTTCTCAATTTGCAAATCGATATTCCTGCTTGGTATTTATTGTGATTAACACTTGGGTAGAGATAGTAAAAGCTTCTATCAATGTCCATCTGAATGTGTTCCACAAAACTATCATATCTTCCTGCCCGAATTTTGACTGCCTTGCAGAGGGAGAGACTGGTAGGTGTTCTTATCCCCATTACCACTAGCTTTTCCAGAGTCCAGAGAAGATTAATCTTTTCATGAGAATGTCTATTGATTGGAAATTTGTGTAAATATAACCTACATAAAACTTTATGCGTTGTAGTTGAGCAAAAAGCAGAGTTATGATCTACTCTGCAATTCTTTTTTTTTTTTTTTTTTTGTTTAGTAAACTATATGGAGAGCCATAGAATTTCAATATAACCGTTTACATTGGAAGTAACATGTTTGGAAAACATATTTCTGCATGCTTCATGTTCAATATTGTAAAATTACCGTATCAACTAATCAACAGCAAAAACCACTCAAAGAACTTGGTGATTGTGGTTCATTCCCCTTCCCAAAAAAAGTAAAAATAAAATAAAACTCCATATCCACGCATAAACGTGCACCAGCAAGACAAATTGCAGGTATATAATCGATTCAAGGTTGGATTAGAAGCATGTAGCACCACGCTAACCCAACTTTATTATCCAAGCAAATATTGATTATTTAAGGAAACATTGAGGACTTTTATGTGTTGAAAACGTATCAGCTGATGAACTTTAATATTTTTTAGCTTGTCTGGCTTTGATTTCATTGAATTTGCACAATCTTGACAGGTTATAGTTGAATATCTTGAGGCTTTACTTTCCTTTTCTTATTACTTTCCTTGATTTGTTCGCTGATTGTATTATTCTAAGGCAAGTATGGTTGTTTTGGCCTTTTATGCTCTTTTTCATGTTTGCTGCCATTATTTTCAGCTGCAAGGGCATTTGCATGAGATGCAGATTCAGTTGGAAGAGCTTTATGGGAGAGGAAGGAACTTTGGGCCCAGATCCAGACAGCAACAAAAGAATGTAGCATTTTGGAAACAATGATAAAAGAAGTTGAAGATGAGGATGACAGTCTCATTGCCAAAATTGAATTGCTTGAGGGAGAGGTATTTGTATTGCTGCAAACCCCATTTCTTTCTCTGAACAGAGAACTTACAATTATGTTCCTACATGTTCTGAATTATCTTGCTAAATTTAGGGTTTCTAACAAAAGATTTCATTCCCCTTCAGGTTTTAATTTCATTCATACTTTAGTCATTTAGAAAATAATTTGAGGTAACTTATTTGGATGAAGGGGAAAAAAAATTGAAGTGGTAAAACTGTTGTGTTCTTTCATCAAAGCGATGAAAACATAAATAGGATGAGAAATACTATAGCTTTTTAGCAGTTTATTAAACAAAAGGTTAAAACAAAATATTACATGCAAAAGGTCTTGGCTGGTCGCAGAGCATGTATTTGTATGGTTCTTCTAGAGTACTCTTTCTCTCATTGCCGCTACCACATCATTCTTTTATGTGTGCATGAGGTTTTGGTTTACAAATCAAAGTAACCGAGGACATTTAACTCCAATATAAATTCTTTAGTTTGTATAGAAGTAGCTATCCTTGAATATTTAGAATAGTTATTCTTGTCTATTTCATGAATGAAGCATGGCTTTCCATTCTTGTCTGGGTTAGTATTCCTTTCTGAAAATTTGATGCCCCAGCCAGCAACAAGAGTTAGTTGCTCCAACTAATGACAGGTTAATTTGACAAAAGAATAAGAAGTAACTATATAGAATAAATAAATCCAGAATTGTTCAGTAAACTTCAGCAGAATTTTGGCAACCCAGGTGAAAAACTTGGCTCTGGAGACAAGAAGAATCAAATCAGTGAGGAATGTTTATTTTCAATATTGAAATTCATTGTCAAAATGGTCAATCAGAAAACCCAACAATAGGAACGTCAGGTCCCAGGACATGATAAAACTTAATTAAGGTTGTGTTTAGAGCAGTAGTGAGAAGCTGACTCAGAACCCATCCATGGAGATTGGTAGGAAGTGGCAAAGGAAACTGATGAGGAGAGGTCAGTGAAAATTAGCATTTAATAAACCTATCAGGTCTGGAAGTTGAACTTCTGATGACATCCACTCTATTAAGATATAATTGTAGTAACTTATCATGATTTAAACATGATGTTTTATTAAGGTTTAGCTGGAATCTGCTAAAGGAAGTTGTTTACGGTAGAAAAATATGTGTAAATTCTGTAAAGTGTCTGATGGATGGTGCCCGTAGGATTTGGCTATAATACAAACTTGATGTAGAATGCTAGGCTTGCTAAGATATATCGAACTGAAACTACACATCACTTTTTCTGTTCCTAAGATGTTCAGGAGAAGAATAAGGCTTCTCCTTGATAGTTTTGAATACAATCAAAGACTCGAGCTTTGCCTGTGAGAAAAGGTGAGAACACAACATCAAATATTCTTACTTATCTTCCCTTTTTCTGTTCTACATGTATTAAGAAGATTGATGTAGAGTTATTAATTTATGTTCTAAAAAAGGTTATTCCTTGTCATTGCTTTTAAAATGTGTATACATGAATGACATAATTCTATGCTTGACCTGTGAATTGTCTTTATGTGCTTCACAACAGGTGCAGGATCTGAAAGCTGAGAATCTTCAGCTGAAGGAAACTCTGCGTAAAGATGGTTGGAGCTATATAGGACATGATGCTAAAGACAATGCACAAAATGTCGGCATTGCTGATACCGATGGCTATGGTGTTTCAGAAGGGAGTCCATCTAGTGTAATGACATTTCAGGAACTGCTAATGCATAAAGATGCATGGAAAAGTAAGGGCAAGAATGAAGCAGAATTACTTAATTTATTGAAGAAAGGATCCATAGCTAAGGAGTCCATCCACTCATTTTCGTACTGTCATATCAAGGAACCTAGAAGAGAAAAAGGGTGTGTAACTAAGAAGGGATATTGCACTATATCCCAATTTGTATTTAGTGCAGTATTATCCCTTTTTGTTGGGATCATTATCTGGGAAGCTGAAGACACTTGCATGCCTCTTGTTATAGCTTTGTTCACTGTTGTAGGCATGTCATTGAAAAGTGTGGTTCAGCTTTTCTCCACCATAAAGAACAAACCTGCTTCTGATGCAGTTGCTCTCCTAAATGTCAATTGGTTCATACTTGGGACGCTCACTTACCCAGCATTACCGAGGGTAGTGCGAAGTTTGCTCCAGTGACCTTGTGGTTTTTCGACTGGACAGTGAACTAGCTAATCAACGTGGCCTTAGAAGGGCATCATGTACATTCATGTATCCATAGACCTTGAGTTTTTATTTAGTTCAATGGATGTCAAGTTTTACTTCAGCATTAGTCTTGATTTTAGCCTCAACTTTAATTACTTTAGTTTTATTCAGCTCCAATGTATTTTATCAGCAGTATTTTTATTAGTAAAATTATTTTCTCTAGTGATTCTTTCTATGTTCAATTCATTTTCTCAAAGTTTTACATGCTCATTAGCCTAATTTTCTCTAGTGTTAATATTTTTGCTTATATTTTTCATTCTCTAGTAGTCAAATTTAAGTGTACAGTCAAAGAAACTTAGGAACCTATAGTCATCTGATTAGAAATCAAGGCGCAAATTTCATTTTAGTTTGAAAACACCTTAATTTCTTGGCACGCTTGCATTCTAACTTTTTTTTTACAGCTAACATAAAATTGGCACGCTCGGTCGGACATTCATATTCTCTAGTGATCTCAAGTTTTACCATTTTTGCCAAGTCAAGTAATTGACTCTTTATAGATATAGACTCTAATAACTTATGTGGATTTTGGACCTTAATTTTTATCGTAGGTTTGGGCTTTACCCAAATGGACCTACATTGTAGTTGTGAAATGTTGAGTTTTGATTTGAAATGGTAGCTAACACAAATTGAGAAATGTTATGCACAATCTCTAGCATTGTCACCTAGGCTAAGCCCTTATTATTACTATTATTTTTTCCCTAGAACTAAATCCCATAGTGTCCATAATATGTCTTGGAGAATTCCATGGAAAATATTAATACTACATAATTTAACTTATTATATATTATTTTATTCCATTTATATTAAAATATTAGTATTTTAATGTAGAATAAACAATACAAGTAGGTGAATTGGTAAAATACAATAAGCAAAAGTTGGTACAAAATGTAGATCTAACTTTTTTTTATATCATATTGTTCCATTTACACTAAAATACTATAGTACTTTAACATAGGATGAGCAATACAATTAGGTGAATCGATAAAATACAAGTACTTTAATGTACGTTAAGCAAAAATTGGTACAAAATGTAAATTCAATTTATTTTATATCATCTTATCTTATTTATATTAAAATACTAATACTTTAATATAGTATGAACAATATAAGTAGATTGATCGGTAAAATATAAATTTTTTTTATTATAGATTAAGCAAAAATTACTACAAAATATAAATGGACAAGTAACATTTTTCAATGAAAAATACTCAATTGTCTTTCACCTCAAACTCAAAGATGTACCATTTCAATCTTATTAATAAAATAAATATGATAGTGATAGGCATCCTATACGAGATGTTGGAAGAAGAGTGGGTAATGATAGAATGTGGTTCATTGTTGGGTATTTGTTGTGGTATGATTATAGATGTTTCTAGCTTAAGTTGTTTACAAGGTAAAATAGAGAATATAAGGGTAGTTTGTTACATAAAAAGGGAAATGCTATTATAAATAGAGGTAGGATATTGGGAAATGGGCATTCTGTGTATTTTGGTTAAAAGTCTTAGTGACTTAAGGAGAGAGCAAGCACTCTCGAATTGCTTGTATTTCTATTTTCAATTCAATTCCAGATTCATTCCAATTTTTTTCTTCATTTCTTAGTTTTTGGTTTCTATCAAATGATATCAAAGTAGTAGATTCCGAAAGACGGCAAGAAAGAAGATAGAGGTGTAGATGGCAATATTAGAAGAAAAAATGGAGAAAATCCAGAAGAAGCTGAATCAACTTAGAGAAAATTTGCAATGGATCCCATTACTAGAGACCCTTGTATAGAAAGTGGACAAATTCTTACTGCAAGAGGAGGAATTTGCTCAGAAAGGTAATTGCAGAACTATTACTCTATTTGATGACATTATTGCTACTAGGAGTGCCGTAGAAAGAGGGAAAGAGATAGGCGATGTTGGTGAATTCGTTCAAAGCAGCCAAAGAGACACCTTCTACAACAACGATAGTGAAAAGCTTGAGGAAGATGATGCATTCTTGGGGCAAGAACTTTATTGACGATCTGAGAATGATAATCCTATTGAACTCAAAAGGTTGACTGATGCAATTTTTATAGAAAAAGCCTACCGAATTGGACCAAATCTTGGAAAGTAACACAAGATTGTGAAGAATGGTGACGATAACTTTACTATGGCAAATGGAATAATGAGGAGGCAAGAGATGTTGAAAGCATACAAAGGGAGGTTGCAACTAGGGAAAAACAATTGGAGAAGCAGAAAAAAATTGAGGTACGATGCAAGGAGAATTAGGGGTCAAATGGCTTATGGAAGCGGAAGATGCAGATTTTGAGGCTTCAGATGTGCAAGAACACCAAATCCTCAAAAGGTTAAGAATTAGGATTCAAAATTAAGTGTAGGGTACCTCAAGACCAAATTGAAGGTGGAACAAAGTCAAGAATTAGGCCCAAAGTGAAGATGAAGATGAAAGACTCTCCTAGGTTGGGTCAGACCATAGTTTTTGGTCTTTGGGCTAAAGAACATATGAGCTCAGTCTAATATGCCAACAAAAAGACGGGCCTGCATTTTGCCCATATAACATGTATTTATAGGGTTGTAGAGACAATTTCTAGCAGCAAATATAATGGTATTACTGCTTTATGTAGACGAGAATTCATGATTTTCCAGTTAATCAAGAAAGCTAAACTAGACCCATTCTCTATTAGCTCTATCACAGAAGAGACAAGAGAACCATGTAAGGGTGGAGTTAGTTACTACACAAAAGGAGAAGATTAGGATGGGACCATGGAAGGGAAATGGTTCGCTCAATTGGAATTTATGGTGGCACGATTGAGGGTGTTAACAACATCGGGGCTCTCACAGCATGGTGTGATGAAAGTTAGTGAAAAAGAGGAAAGAGGAACAACTTCTAGTTCGTCTATGGTGGCATTTGAAAATATGTTAATGCAATACTTTAGTTAAGTTTCTAGTGCTGCTGTGCAAATGGGAGGATAGCGTTTGGATGCCACAAATTTTGAAAGACTTCTGATGTTGGAGATAAATTTTAAAGGACTTTTGATGTTGGAGAGTTACTTAAGGTTTATCCTAGATTTACACAAAATTTACCTAAAGTTTATATAGGATTTACTGAAAGTATTATAGACATTCACCAGAGATATATAATAGGTTTACCTTAGATTAACCAGAAGTTTACCCAATGTTTACTCAAGATTTGCCCAAAGTTTATCCAGGATTTACTTAAGGTATTATAGGCATTCACTAGAGATATGTCATAGATTTATCCTAGGTTTACCCTAGATTTACGTAGGCAGGGAACAACCAACTATGCTACAAAAATTTTTAGGGCTTTCTAGGGCTTAATATCCTGTGGTAAAGGTTGGTTTAATTCGTTGAAAACTAACGATGACAAATTTGTTGATGCTTATCAAATTGATGATAAAACCCATCTTTTATCTCATGACCTACTTTCGACAACTAAGACTATTAGATTAAATGATACTGGCAAGAACTTTTGTTATGCTCGCAATCTATTCGATCAAATTCCTTATTGCAACATTTGTCTCTGGAAGTCCCTTATTCAAGCATATTGTGAGAACTTGGGTCTTATCGGTTTGAGACTTGTTCATGGTGGGGAAAACGGTTGTGGTTAGGGGTTATACTCTTTCTATTACAGTGCTTTAATAACGTCCATTTCAAAGGTTTGTGCATGTCTGTGAAGCAAGCAT
Source organism: Balakata baccata (assembly GCA_949630135.1). Lineage (NCBI taxonomy): Eukaryota > Viridiplantae > Streptophyta > Magnoliopsida > Malpighiales > Euphorbiaceae > Balakata > Balakata baccata. Next base: position 16,706 of record CATIWF010085971.1, read on the forward strand.
GGTGTTTTTTAGGATTAAAGACCCATATCTGATTCTATGGAATTCTAAGTTTTCTGTGTATCTTTGGGATGGGTTTATCTGGGGTTTAAATGAATCCAGTTTATTAAAATTTGGCTATGGGATTCACAGTTTCTGCTTGAAAAGTGGTTTTGATTGTAATGCAATTGAAAGCTACACATCTCTAAGCAAAAACACTAGATTCAAGTGCTGAAATTCAACAAATGGAAAAAGAATGAAGAAGCCATAGGAGTTGTTGCATATAGATTGGGTCTTAAACAGGCTACTAAGAATCAAATTGGATAGTTTTTTTTGTTGTATTTTAACTACTTGGGCTGGTACTAATCACCTTAAGGATAAGTTGTTTTGTAGGGGGGAGGAGGGGAGTATTGAATAGGCATCATATACGTGATGTTGGAAGAAGAGTGGGTAATGCTAGAATGTGGTTTGTTGTTGGGTATTTGGTGTGGTATGATTTTAAATGTTTCTAGCTTAAGTTGGTTGCAAGGTAAAATAGAGAATATAAGGGTAATTTGTTACAGAAAGAGGGGAAATGCTAATATAAATAGAGGCATGGTATTGGAAAAGAGGCATTCTATGTATTTTGGTTAAAAGTCTTAGTGACTTTCGGAGAGAGCAAGCACTCTCAAATTGCTTGTATTTCTATTTTCAGTTCAATTCCAAATTCATTTCAAATTTTTTTTCTTCATTTCTTAGTTTTTGGTTTCTATCAAATAGCAATTAACCCTTAGGGAAAGGGTGAGAACAAGAACTACACAATCTTGAAAACTTGGTTCAAATTTAGTACTTCTCATTTCCTTCGTATAATAAGTATTTTTGGGTACGTGATGTTGTAGAAGTTAGAATTTTAAATTTATAATATTCCACCTTTGTCACGATTATTTTATAGTAAGTGTATCAATAGGAACAAAGTTAGAATCAAATAATTGGAGGGTAATTGAATAGGCATCCTATAAGTGATGTTGAAAGAAGAGTGGGTAATGCTAGAATGTGGTTTGTTGTTAGGTATTTGGTGTAGTATGATTCTAGATGTTTCTAGCTTAAGTTGGTTGCAAGGTAAAATAGAGAATATAAGGGTAATTTGTTACATAAATAGGGAAAATGCTATTATAAATAGAGGCAGGATATTGGAAAAAAGACATTTTGTATATTTTGGTTAAAAGTCTTAATGACTTTGGGAGAGAGCAAGCACTCTCAAATTGCTTGTATTTCTATTTTCAGTTCAATTCCATATTCATTTCAGTTTTTTTTCTTCATTTCTTAGTTTTTGTTTTCTATCATATAGCTATTAACTCTAGGGGAAAGGGTGAGAACAAGAACTACACAATCTTGAAAATTTGGTTCAAATTTAGTACTTTTCATTTCCTTCTTATAATAAGTATTTTTTGGGTACATGATGTTGTAGAAGTTAAAATTTTAAATTTATAATATTCCACATTTATCATGATTATTTTATAGCAATTGTATCAATAGGAACAAAGTTAGAATCAAATAATTGGAGGGATAAGAAGATATTTTATATAGAATTAGATGGGTAAAATATAAGAAAAATTACTATTTAACCTATATAGTTTGATATAATACATTAGTATTATCTGAACTTTGAAAATTATCCGATTTATCTCTTGTGATTCGACATAATATACTAATACCCCATAAATTTTGAAAATTATATTATTTATCTTCTATAGTTTGACATAATACATTAATAAAAAAACAATATTCTCTTTTGCTCATGAGGGTGCTAGTACAATAAATCAAACTTACTGGAGATATTAGTGCAATATATAGAAACTTTATGGGGTAAATAGTATAATTTTCAAAATTCAGAAAGTACTGGTATATTATATCAAATCATATTAGGCAATCGTATAATTTTTAAATATCAGAAAGTACTAGTATATTATATCAAAGTTCAGAGGGTAAATAATAGTTTTTTTTAAAATATATGTTTTTGAAAGACCTTATCGAATTTTTTAACATTTAAATAAAACTCTATATATACATATATAATTTTTTTTTTGGCTTAAGCCTCCCTTATCTTGGTTCTAGTGTACCAATTAAGCTAGCCACAATCGGTGCCTCCCTCTTGTAATAAGTTAATGACACCAAAATCCAATCTCTCAGAATTCCATGTTCAAAATCCTATAGCATAGTTTGGTGTTTTGGATAAAATTTTTTTTTAAAAAAAAAGTCCACGAAAAGGAAAGACAAATTGGGCAAACGGCAGGCAAATGCAATTTCAAAGCGGCCAACATTTGACAGTAGACAGCCAACCCTTTCCAACCGGCGCCTTTCTTGCTTCCTATCATCCCTAAAAAGGAGCAATCCACCAAAAATTCAAATTTTAAACTTCTCAAATGCAATTTCAAATAATTATTAACAATTTTCTAATCGAAACACCATATATATAGGTCAACACCGTTAAGAAATATCGAATATATATGTGAGAATTTGAACATATTGCATGGATATTATAGGGTTATTGTTGTTCTTATATAAAATTTCAATTTACTAGTGAATTTTCTAATCCCTTATATATATATATATATTTTTTTTTTTTTCTGTGTTCTCAATTTTCTCAATTTCTTTTATATTTTTATCATAACATCATTTAATCCAAATAATATTTTATACCGTAATTTAGCCAATGATCGGTTAATTAATATGGTTTGAATACAGGACATCCAGTTAAGGAAATTCAACATTGATTAAGAGAGGCATCGCTGATTAGCGACATTTGTAAAATTTGCTGCCAGGTTTTGGTGGTAACTCAATACTTGCTTCACAAATGCGTCACTATACAATACGTCAACTACTCATAGCTAAATAAGTCTTGGATTGTGTATTATAACATGCTCCGGCTGATACACCGGCTGACACAGTATGCTTCGTCGCTATTGTGCGTTGCTAGATTTAAAATGAAAGGCATTTTAACACAATATTTAGACTAATAATCCCACAAAATATTTTTTTTTTCTTCTTTTTCCTTTTATCTTCTTCTAACGTGTTTATTAAATTAACCAACTGAAAGTGAACCCATATGCTGAGGTAATGTAAAAGTTAATAAAATTTCATATAAATTTTACAAAGTGGTACGTACTTAATTTTTATGATTTTATGACTTAAAATTTAATTAAAAAATTAGGTTATTATCAAGCCAAATTCGAATAAAAAAATTGAATATTTTTAGACTCATTACTTGAGCTTCAAATTCCAGTCTTTTTTTTCTCCTTAAATAGAAATAGGCATATATAGATATTATAAAGGGTATTTTAAAAAATAGTTAACCCATGATGAGTATATAGATAAAATGATATGAATCTCTTCTAGCTTAACTATATATTTCGAGTTTCAGTTCTAGTTATGTAGTTACCTTAAAAATTATGAGAGAATGCTCTACCGTCCTTAAAGTTCTACCCAGCACGAGTTCGTTGGATTAGTTTTAGTATATGATCCTAATTGACTGATTGAAGATACATGGGGTTTGGAAAAAAAAAAAACACTTATACTATGGGAAAAGATCGGAGTCAATGGAAAATAGGGTGGAATATAAGGCTGCTTACAGTAATTTATGGGGGTAATGCATGCACAATTTGTAAATAAAACCTTCATTTTCGATATATTTTACAATTCGACATATAGTTGACAAATGGCAATTGCATCCAGGGAGTAATAGCAGCTGGAATAATGATAGCTTTGCTGATATGGTGTGTGCGGGTGAGAGGCCCTTTATTTGTATCGACTTTTAACCTTTTACTGCTTGTGTGTACTGCATTTGTTGGATCTCTACTCCTCAATGCGAAGTTACACATTGGAAGGTACTTTTCTTAATTATGTAATATAATTTAGATTGAGACATAAGGAATAAGGTGCCCTCTGTACTCGTACTTTTTTGCCATTTAACTCTTTAAAATATACATTTTTTTTTCATTTTGTTTTCAGAATTCATTCGGTTTTTTGTCCATAGTATTTTAGAGATATGTAACCTCCTGCTCTTAATGTTGACATGTCGTAAGCATTTAGAAGTGGAAAGTACTTTTTTAAAATGCAATGGAGTAATATAAACAAAAAAACTTAATTCAATGTAGCAAATTGGACCAAAGAACATCTCGGGAGATTCAATGACAAAAACGGACAAATATAAGGGATTATATATGACTTAATCCTAAGAATGATTAAGCTTCTTTTATCTAAAGCACATAATTAGTTAATAAGTTTTGATAAGAGTATTCCCAATAGCCTCTATATTTCTCTTCTTACATAAATTTAGGGAGTTTTATATTTTCTAACAGTCTCCCTATCTTCCTTCTTACTTATTTTATTTTCTAAAATTTATATTATCCTTCTTTAGACTTAAGAGCCACTAGAAGTTCCTAAATAATATTTTATTATTTATTTTTTCCTCTCTTTTGTTCTTTTCTCTCTCTTTATTTTTTTTTTCTAAATAGTTTTATTAATAGAAAATTAAAATAAGAAGTGAGATAAAAAGTATTGTTGGAGTGCACACAAATTTCAAAATAAACTAAAATAGAGAATGAATTTTTTATAATATAATAGGGAGTGAAATAAAAAGTATTATTCGGAATACTCTAAGTAAGTTATAATGTGTTAATGTTAAACTCAAATCTTTTTTTTTTTTTCAATTTGATGTACTTATGTTTGTAATATGATGGATGCATAGCTTTGGTTAAATGACAGCATATTAATTAGGAGCAACATTGAGAGTGGGGTAAACACCAAGAAATGAAGAATAACTCTGCAGCTTGCTACACTCCCAAATTCTAAACAAGTCAGAGCCACTGAAGTTATCATTACTTCATCTACCACAAATGAATCTAATGTTTGATATTTCCAGTAGAAACTTTTTTTTTTTTTTTATAAAAGATTTCCATTAGAAACTTGGAGCATATATAATGAATATATATATATATATATATAGACGTGCATGCATGGTTGAAGCCAACCCTAAATAAGGATTTTCAGTTCGATGCATGACGTGGGGATATAAAAAATGTTCACACATTAAGTCTACTAAACAAATGATTATCGAACCCACAAATATAATCTGACGGTAAGTTCATTCGTTGACTTAAGTCTCAAGTTCAATTCTTCCCCTTTACAGTTGTAAACAAAAAAAACAAACAAATGATTATATAAATCGTTTCTTAATCTAAGGGATGAGTAATCCAGTCGAGGTATCATTAGTTGCCTTAATCAAGTTATTCTGTTTTAAATCTTGGTTAAAATTTCATTGTCATATTTGCCTATTTTAGTTATAAGTGAAAGAGAGATGACAAAATGTGTAATATTTCATTTATGTGCATAAAATAAAATTAATCTTAAAGAGTAAAGTTACATATATTATGTCTAAAACATCATTAAATAAAATACTAAATGAAAAATTATGGTATTTTTTAAAGGAAAAGAAAATGTCATGTCGAATTTCTATGCAAAAACAAATGTAAAGCTAACAAAAAATTAAATTGAAAAAACTAAGGTTTTGCAAATTAAATGTGGTTATAATAATTGAAAAAGATTTTAAATTTAAATCTACTAATATTGATAAACATTTATTATTTTTATAAGTGCAAAGAGATATATACTCTATAACCATCAAGTGGAACTTTAAAAAAATAGGTAAGGTTTGAATTGTTAGGAAACAAAAATATTATTTGAATTAAAAAAACATACAAATAATTAGATTTTTTTTTGTAGTTTTTTTCCTTTTTCTAATCTAAAATTATTAATATTTGAAAAAATAACAAACCGAATGTGACGGCCCAATTGGATTAAAATTTGGAAAATTAACACAAGTAATAACATAAAAATGCAAAATATCATAAATATGAAGAGCAAAACTTATTATCACAGCTAACAAAACATGCTAAATAAAATTTCAAAATTAAGAAAACTCATACTTTACTGGCCAAGCTATTAGCAAACTTAATTTTAGACGTGTTTAATGAGAATAATTTGGAGCTATTTCATTGTTTATATGTCTTTTTGTTTCCAAAAATTTTTTTATTTCCTTTTGTTTCCTTTCATAGACTATATATATATATAAATTACATTAATGAATGGGCTAATTAACAGCTTTTGCCACATGGTTTTATTTTCTTTATATATATAATTATTTATTTTATTATTATTTAAATATTATATATTTAATTCTACAAAATATTATACATTTAAAATTTTTTAAAATTATTTAAATTACATATTATCGTATATGTAGATATATATATATAGCAGAATATAGTATATAATTAGTAAAAAATTTATAGTTATATTATTAAAAAAATAGTAAATTGATGGGATTAAAAATAATAAAACTTATCATAGGGATTAAATTGTAGCAGTATGAACTTATATGTGTCGTATATGTAGAGTATATGTCAAGTATATGTAAAGTGTATGAAATTATATTTGTAAAATAACAACAAATTTTAGCAAACATATAATATTAATTATATATTTGTTATATGAAAATTATATGTATATTATATGCATACGTGAATAATGATAAAATGTGACAAATGTTGTGTTCTTCAATTGGACTCAAAATTGAAATACAAATAAACAATTACGAAGGATATGTGAATTATATGTTAGTTAAATACTATATAAGTTTTACATATTATTATTATTATTATTATTATTATTATTATTATAATAAAGCACATAAATAAAAAAAATTCTCAGATATGAAAAACCTTAAACCAAGTAAAAATACATACCAAAATACAAAACAGATACAAGTCTAAACCTATAATTACAAATGAAAATATGATCCATAATTCTATCATAACTATATAATTGCAAAGTCATCACCATATAAAGTACAATTTTTTGCCCATCCATCTTGCATCTCCATCTGCCATCCCCAAAAATATACCAACACTGTTTTTTTCAGCTGTTTTTGCTTCAGATGTGATGTTGAGTTATAATGTTTATTGCATGTGTTTGATGTTGTTCATCGTTAGTTTTCTTTAAACTTAGTTTCTTTTGATTACATTTTTGTTTGTATAGGTAGTGGGACGGAAAATGAGAAATTTTAGGGTTGTTCGTGTTAAATTGAAGCCTGAAAAGGTAAAAAATGAGAAACGGAGAGTTGTGAATATGTTTCAGTTGAGCAGCAGACTGCACGGTCATGCAGCCTGCTTAAGGCGTGCAATTGTGGGACATTAAGCACTGTGCACAACCTGTGCAGGTAGCACGATCTGTGCACAACAAGGCGAAGGATTAGGCATGCAGGGTGTGCATGCGTGCATTTTCTTCAAAGCAGCCACTGTGCATGACCCATGCACGATTGTGAGCTGCAGTTCCACGTTTTTAATTGACGGTTCGACCATGGATTATATGGGCCCATATTTCGCAACTCAATTCCTATTGGCTGAGACTTCTTTTTGATATGTAATTAGTAAATAATTGGGAACTAAAAAGGGAGTTTTTGGGGGAGATTAGACTTTTTGTAATTAACCTTGGTATAAAAGGGAATTTTTAGGGGAAATCAGACAGACTTTTGGGGGGACAAATTGAATTTATTTTTTGGTGATCAAAGGCGCAGCTGAAGAGAATTCGGAGGCAATTATACCTAATTGCACCAACCACACGCGTTTAGCTTAAAGTTCCTTATGTCTGGAGACTAAACCTTGGATCTTTGGAAGACGACGACTAACCATTCAAGGGGACTCCGGGTTTACACTTCTCAAGGAGTTTTTAGATTTCTGTTTTTAATTCCTTATTGTTGTATTCATGTTTAATTCAAGCATAGTTATGAACTTGATTATAGTAGTAGTCATACTTGGCTAATTCTTTTGTTAGGTGTTTAGTAGCTACCTAAGATATATTAATTTTCCCTCTATTGAATAAAGTTAAATTCTTTCCATATTCAATTGTGCTAAATTACTTTCATTTGAATGTATGATTGGTCATCTTACGTTTAATTGAAAGAAATATTTTAGAATTTTGTTATTGGACGAATTATTTGTAACTAGATCAAAAAATTGATTTGAACATTAATTATGTCATTAATTTGGATAGTTAATGATTATAGCGATAGCTAACGGAATTAAACTTAATTGGGCTTAATTGGATACGAGGAAGGGATTACAGATTGGGTTGCTTGCCAAACGCCTAATTTATCACATTGACTGAATCATATTCGTTTTTGTTGATTTCAAATATTTTATTGTTTTTAATTTCGTTAATTAATTTTACAATCATCAAATTGTGGTTAAAGTATTTAGGATCATTAAACTGTATTATTAGCAATTTAGTGTAATTTGGAATTTAAGTCGAGTCGTTCCTAGTGAGATCGACGTTAGGAGTGAACTTGTCATTCTAAACTTGCGAGTACAAACTTTGTCACATCAGCTTCGTAAACCTATGTCTTGTAGTGAAATGACATCAACAGAAGAAAATTTGATTGTTTTCAAATACTATTTGTAGAACAGAAAAATAAAGAAAGATAAGAGGAAAAAATGAAGAACCGAAAAAAGTAAAAAATATTAAAATTAAAAATTCAATTCCCACATGCAATCACAAAAAAGGGAATGTTGATTGTTTCTAAAGCATGGAAATTGCTTCTACTAAACTAGCTATGGCAATTACGTGTACTTAGGAAAACAAAAATTTTAAACCACAAAATAATAGGCTTATCTGCAAATAATAACAAATTTTCTTCAATAAAAAACATCAATGGCGATGATGAAACATGTAGAAGCTGTGTGATGGAGCAATAGCAATGACGAGTAGATCAATTTCTTTGTTCAAGCGGGATGATGCAAATGCACATTTCAATGTCGAAAATGATAAGGTCGCTATCGATGATTTAACATCTTCAACGGATCACACATAGAGTGGCAGAAGAATTTGAAAGGATTTTATCTCAATGCTCGAACAAGGAGTGGAAAATTGAAAAAATTTGAAAAGAAGACGATGATTTGAAAATATTTGGAAAGAAAAAAATTTTAAAAAATTAGATTTAGTGAGTCTGAAAATTAAAGAAAGAGATTAAGTGAACCAAAAATAAAAAAAAAAAAGAGCGGATTTTCTAAATATATAAATTAATTTATCTTGATTTATTATTTCTATATTTAATAAAAATATTGCTATTTAAGTAAATATTGATTTAAAATTTGTCATGTAGATAATTTTCTCTTAAAAATTCGGAAGCAGCTTGGACGGACGCGTCTGATTACTGTGAAGGAGCCTCATAAAGCTTTTTCACATTCTAAGAAAGATTGCTTATTTTATAATTAGAAAATCTCCATTTTCTTATTAAACCCCTTTCCTTTCTCCTCCCTCTCCCTCTCCCTCTCCCTCTCCCTTCCCTTGTGTCTTCCAAACCCCAAATGCTTCTTCTTCTTTGAAGCATATCTCCACTCTTTGCCATTCAACTGATACAGGTGTGTTTCTGTCTATTTCTCCACTTCAGTCTTCTACTCCGTTTCTGTAATCTTTTCTCTTGCTACTCTTTGCATATTTTTGCTTAACACTTCATATTATAAACCTTGATTTTGAGTTTCTAGTTTAAGCTGATTATGGCGTCGCTTTATTTGTTTTTCTTTCTGCACATTTACTGAAAGGCTAAGAGCTTAGAGATTTCTCGAGCAAACAGTTCATGTGTGCTGCTGCTGTAATTTATATGCTCATTGAATTTTTAATTCAAAAAATTAAAATAACGAAATCTTGATTTGATTTTTTTTTTAAATTGATTTTTATCTGTTTATTTATTTATTTATTTTTAATGATGAAAAAGGACCTGTGCACCGTGCAAAAATTGGATTCATTCATGAAATAGAAATTGGTAGTTCATGATCCTGTGTTCAGCTTTCTCTCGGCTTTAACCCATAACTTTTTCAAAGTGAGCAGTAAAAGCGTATATGTCATAAAAGGCAGATTGCTAATGGCAGTCACTGCCTTTCTCTTTAAACTTTTGACTCCCAATCCAAAAACCCTTCCTAATCCTAAACTCCCCCTTTTTCCCAAATCGTAAAAAATTATTTTTGATATATTAGGATTGAGGTTAATCTTGTCTTATTCAGTGCACTACCGAACAGAGATATGATCACTAAGTTTTTATAATAATACTAATTATTATTATTATTATTCAATTTTTTTTTTTAAATGATCAAAACTACATTGCAATAATATATTTGGTGTTTTGTTGATGTAGGGGATGATAATATAACTGCTTTTTCAATGTTGAATTAAAGCATTCGAATCTCAAACCAAAAAGATACAGAAAAGTTCAAAGAAAACAACCAATGATGATGATGAGAAGAAGGCTGGCTTGCTGCACTTGGGACAGAGAAATTAGCCTCGACTTCGATGAGCAAGACAGTAAATATTTCTTTTGCCCTCTCTTTATTTATTCAATTATCATACCAATTTTACCTCAAATTTATTATTCTCTGAATCATAATATTATAGCAGTCCCTATTAATTATTGTTAACATTAATTACTTCCTCAACTAATTATCAATCCTTGTGGGTGAATTTCAATCTCAAAAAATAAAAAAATATAGAAAAATATTATTTACTCAAACTTCATAACGACCCTGATAAGGTCGGCAATGAATTTTCTGACTATATTGCTTTGCGGGAGAAATTGGACTTTAATCTTAACTATGCTATTTCCTTTTCTATATAATTTTCATAATTTTCGTCATTTTCATTAAATTATATTTCAGTAAATTATTTCCTATGATGGCAACAATATTCTTCTTTTTTTAATTTAATGATGAATCTTTAATTTAATAACGAAAGTGAAGAGGCCAGGATAAAAAATAAAAAAAATTTTCTGTCCCTCAATATTAAAAAAAGAACAAAAATGCACTGTTTTGTTTTGTGTGACATAACAACCACATGGATTGATCCAAAAATGCCAAATGACCTAGAGACTATAGTAGATTAGTATAATTGTTCACATTTTTCTTGACAAACATGTCAAAATAGGGCTGCTTATTTTCTTATAATTGTTTGTTAAAAGCTCTAAAAAAAATTGCACAAGCTAGATGAGAGATGATGGTGAAGAAGAAGAAAACAAATATAGATTGATGGGCCCAAAACATGGCAGACCATAAGAGGGACCCTGCCAATTTCCCCCCACTATGATATAGGCATTAGCAGTATCACACATTGATGGTGCCTCCATTTAAAATCCTAGCAAGACATTTATGATGCCTTAAGAAGAGTAATGTCCCTCTGTCCCTTGGACTGGTAGATCTACAGCTTACCCATTCAAAAATTTATTACTTTGACCATGTGTCTTTATATTTTAATTTATTTGTTTTTTTCAAAGTTTGATTTTGAATCTAGCTATGATTCTCGTAAATCAATAATGGGATTTAGTTTGATTAAAGATTGCATAATCTTATTTCAAGTGGGTAAAAAAAGTTCCCTTTTATTTTATTGAATTTAAAGTGAAACATTTGAGGTAAAAGTGATTTTTTTTCTTTTTTTCAATTAAGACTTTATGTAGGTAGGTTGTAGGCATAGGTTTGAAAATGGGAATGGGTAATTGTTCAACTTAGACAAATTGATGAACGTGATACCCGCATGTGACTTACATGAGACGCACATGGAGGTGGACGTCCATTATAGCTATACTGCGCGAAGGGGGAAAATGGGGTTGATGACCCACGTAGACACTAGGAAATTCCAATTATTTGAGCTTTCGAGTTTTGTGTTTAACTCGAGTTAGTTGTAGAATTTTGTTTTTCATATACAACACATATGTATTATTCAGGAAAACGACCTTTGTTTTTCCTTTCCCGAAAAGAAAGATAGCGACATATCAAAATGCAGTAGAAGATGGAAATGACAATTTAGCGAACAATTTTTTGAAAAACTTTTGCGTAGCCACACCTCTCACCTTTGCGTGTACAAGAGGGAGCGAGCAAAGATCCTCAAATATGGTTAAATTTGTTGGAGGAATGTTGATTATATATATATATTGGTACAAGGATCCGACAGAAGATTGGAATACGAAATTTCACAGCCTTAGTCATCGTACTAATACCATTTAAACTAAAGCTTGTTAAGTTATTATTTTAATTACACATATCTATAATTTTTTATTGAGCTGGTTCCACGACAAAAAAAATTGCATAGCAACAAAATGATATTGAAAGTAATTAACTCACAGTTTTTAATTAATTTTATTTATTTTTTTTATTTTACCTCTCTCATAGGGATATATAAGAATGTAGGACAGCTAAATAAATGGTCTATTTATTTATTATTACATAACTCATTCACAAGGGATGAATGAAAAGAGTGCAACTTGTGGCCTGTGCAATTTCTCTCTATATACTGATTCTATATATCACTATCAACTAAATGTGCATAACAGGTAAATATCATAAGCGTGCCAATTTCTGTCGGTAGGGCATATCCTTAGAATTCTTGACAATTGCATCTTATTCAAGTGAGTTTCCGAGAAACATCACTATGGTACATTCAGTTTAATAAAATATAGGAAGTTTCTTATTCTACCTGTAATTTCTCTCTAATAAAATTTGGAAATCTAATAGGACAAATATATATCGGCTATGATTGTGAGAACTGACTGGAGATGAAATCTTTGACTTTAATGTTTTAGACAAAGGAGAAAAAAAATGTGGCTAGTTTAACATTAGTTGCATTGGCATGTGCTAACATCTAATTTTTCTACAAAAGGGACAAATTTGACAGATCACCTTGCACTCCTGGACTAGAGAATCTCATGTGCAGTGTCGTTAGTACTAGCGTAGCATTTCTTTTTAATATTTCTACTTGTCTAGGTCAATCAATCATTTGAATGAGAATGGACTAAATTGAGTACTGATTAATTGAAAGTCTAACATTAGAAAATTAGGGAATAAATAGAAAAAAAAAAATGCTGTAACTCAAGGACCAAAACATACTTTTTTGCCGTGTATTTTTATGCCCTTAGTGCAATATTCATATAAATTAATTGTTACGGAGGCTTCATGTGTTGAATTTTATATTGGATCTGTTGCAGGGAGGAGTAGGTTATAATGAATAATATGAGTCAAATGTCAAGGCCAAAATTCAAATTTGTTGAATAACAAAGGTCATGTGATTCATTTTCTTTCAAACAAAACTTTTCCATCATGTACTCTATCCAAACTCTCGGAAAAAAAAATTTAAGCTAAAATCTGTAAATGGATTAATTCGAAATCGAAAATCATTTGAATTTGATTTTTTGAAAGTTGGATTGATCAGATAATTCATATGACCCAATGAAGCATTTCTTATCAAACTTCTGTAGATTTTGCTCATTTCTTAATCAATGAGCATGTGTAATTCATGTTTGAAGTTTAATCATCTTGAACCAGAAGGAATTATGAACTATATAGTAATATATAAATGCATTTCAGGGGTGGTGACATATAATGGCCTTGCAAGTTGCATTCTAAACAATCAATCGTATGAAAATGAAAGTGGAACTGGGACAAGCCAAGGAGATGGATGTTTGAGCGATTCACTGGATGATGATGACTTGAGTTGTTCGTCCAGTAAAGATGCGTTTGGATCATTTTCTTCAAAGTGGTTGATGACAAAAAGGGATGAACACATTTGTGATGATTGGAAGTTCTCAGAAAGCCCCCAGCATTTTTATGTCAAAGCAAAACCACCTTATGCTTTTCAATTTTCTGATGTGGAGACAATGAAGGAAAAATTTGCAAAACTGTTACTAGGCGAAGATATAACAGGAGGAAGAAATGGCCTCACCACTGCATTAGCGTTATCCAATGCTGTATCAAATCTTGCAGGTATTTTGGTATTAATAATACTATCATTGTGATGCAGCGACCCATAATTTTTTCATGGACTTCAGAAATTTGGATTCTGTGCTGGATTTTGTAGCTTCTGTTTTTGGAGAACTATGGAAATTAGAGCCATTGCCCCAAGAAAGCAAGAACAAGTGGCGAAGAGAAATGGATTGGTTGGTGTCTCCTACAAAGTATATGGTGGAGTTAGTTCCTTCAAAGCAGAAGGGTGCCGACGGCCGGAGCTTGGAGGTATGTTCTGTTTCTATTTTCTTGGACTAGGAAGAGCAAACATAATGTTGTTTTGTTTAATTTATGAGTTGATATTGACATTGAAGCAGATAATGACTCCGAAAGCTCGAGCAGACATCCATGTGAATCTTCCAGCACTTGAGAAGTTAGACTCCATGCTCATTGTAGGTGATCTCTTCTTTCCTAAATTTTAAATCTATTCCCTTGATATATTAGTCTATTAACTGGCTCAAACACCTGCAGGAGACGCTGGATTCAATGGTGAATACCGAGTTTTGGTACACAGAAGTAGGCAGTCGAGCAGAAGGAAGGACTAAAAGTGCAAAACAAAGCAAGAGGTGGTGGCTTCCACTGCCACAGGTACCCACAAATGGTCTTTCTGATTCAGAAAAAAAGAAATTGCTCAATAAGAGTAAGGCGGTGTACCAAGTCTTCAAGGCTGCCAAATCTATCAATGAAAATGTTTTGCTTGAAATGCCTGTACCAACCATTATCAGAGATGCCCTACACAAAGTAAGCATATTCTCTTTGTTCTATAACATTCTCAGTAATTGGTATATCTAATTAACTTTGGGTTCCTTGCGATGTGCTTTGTCACCACATTACAGTCTGGAAAGGCAAATGTTGGGGAAGAACTATACAAGATCTTGAATGCAGAGGCAAAAACAGCTGAGGATATGCTCTGTATTCTTGATTTAAAATCTGAACATAGTGCAGTTGAGGCCATTAACAAGTTGGAAGCTGCCATAATTGCTTGGGAAGAGAAGATTACTGCACAAATTAGTGGTAAATCCCCAGTTCGAACATCATGGTCCTTTGCTAAGGACCCAATGTCAGAGTTTGACAAGACAGAGTCACTGTTAGATAGAGCGAAAGCCCTTGTACAGCAAATCAAAGCCAGATATTTAAACCTTCCGCAAACATTTCTTCAAGCTACAAAAATCCAATATGGCAAGGTGAGTTTGATTAAGGGCTCTAAGATCCGTTTGGCATTATTGCAACATCTGATTTTCTTACAAGTTCTCATTTTCATTAGGATGTTGGGCATTCAATTCTGGAGGTATATTCCAGGGTTCTTGGAAACTTGGCTTTCAGTATATTGTGTAGGATGGGGGATATTTTGCAAGAAGATGCTATAAGCAACCCTAATTCTCCACAGGCAATCTGTTGCTTCCCTGGAATTCTGGAAACTCCACATCACATTCTTCACAAACCACACTCACTCATCAACCAGATTGGCAAAATGAATGGGAAGTACAGGGATTCTGATGCTACTAGTTGCATTTCTGATATCAGATCCTCTTACGGTGAAGCCAAAGTAAGCTCAGTAAATGCAACACCAAGTAGAAGCAGAGTATGGTGCATTGGTAGGGAAACTTGTATAGGTGTGTCTCCGAGTAATTCACCATGATAAATACAACTGGTTTTTAAGACAATAATTATGTAGATGATACAATCACCATATTTTAAATGAGATGAGAAAATATTAATTTCGACTTGCACTTTGCAGAGTGTACGTTTTGGGAATATTGAAGCTTGTAATTTTTTTTTTTTTTTTTTTTACAATTTTAACCCAGAGGCCAGAGTTATTTCTGTCTTTCAATTATCACCTTCCTTCAACTTTTGTAAGACAAAGTTAATGGAAATCAAAATTTCCTTTTTTTTTCCCCCAAAAATTTTACGAAATTTTAACCATATAATATTTGCTCTCTATCAATAAAGCCAAACGAAAAAAAGAAGAAAAAGAACTAGCAAAGCAATCATCAGTGGTGAAGCCAAACTCTAATCTCAATCATCATTCTACTAGAAAACCTCGAGATTTGGGGCAAATGATGTTGGCGGTCATCCAGAGTCACTCGCAAAATCAGAGTAGATTTTCTGATTCATCCTCAAAACTTACTGGAACACAATCTGACGAAAAAAAACACTAACAGTATGACAGGGAACATCACCCTGCAGATACTGGAACAAGTTCTATAATTGAGAATCGCAGTACTGCGGGAATTTGCATTGGCAAGGACCTCGCCGTACCTGCAAGGTGAAGATAATGAGACTGTATCCAGAACTTCTTTTACATTAATAAGGATTAAACCAAAGCACTTAACTTCAAGCACATAAAAATATCCATAAATGGTAAAAGATAAACTGAAATCACACATGGTAATATTATGAGTTACAAATTATGGATGTGTTTCTAGAGAACTTCAATCTATTCTATTTGATGTCATATTCATTTCTACAATCAAGATTTGAAATTCTAATGGAAACAACACTAAATAGTCAAAATATTCTTCCACTGCCAATCAAGTAACAAATAGAAAGTACCTTTTTTTGGATCAAAAAACTGACATAAAAAAGGTCATCTAGAAGTAATTGCTACCTCAGATTTCACATGTGAGCATTGAAACTATATTATTCATTCCAATGATATAATTGTTCCATATTTAATTATTCCAATCAGTGTTGCACATCCCATTTTGTGATGTCAGATTTTCTAATAATGCTGATATCGCTCCATATGCATCAGATCTAGGAAGTTTAGATGAAATTTACAACCCTCATATACTGCTATTTGGATGAATTAGGTGACCAGGCAATGCATTCTGTTATCCTGTGTTATCTAGTGAAAAGGTACCCATGAACTCATCTTGCTTAAACTACAGTGCAGAAAAGATTGAACAAACCAGAAACTAAGGTCACGCACCTCACGAAATGTAAAAGATACTCTTCTCGAACCCCTTTGGATAACATTGTCATTTACCATGTCAATCTGAAAATAAGCATTAGTGAACTTTCATATGCAAGGCTGAGAAAACAAATGCTGAGATGTAAACATGAGAATAAATAAGCACTAACAGTTCCTTTAATATTCTATATGTGGCTTTCTGCCTCCTCATGTAGATGCTAGTATAAGCAATTCTTTTTCTTATGACAATAGCATATATGTAAATTCTTATCATTCAAATTATTTCCCCAGACTGCATTGGCAAACATTTTGTATTGGTACATACATATTTAATTGGATAATCAATTATACACAAAACTTCAGTCAAGTTGAGGTTAGTTCTATTGGTGTATCTGCAAATAATCCAAGTGGATCTCATGGGTTAAATGTTTAAACTCTTCTCCCAAATAACGAGGATCCAAAAAGTTCAAGTCTATCACAGAATTGTATCATGCAATTAGGAACCTAGAAGTTTTGAGGCTTTCTTCATTAGAGTGAACCCTGAAGGCTATTAATGCGAAGCTAGTAGTTCTATCCGAATAGCTTTCTAAATTTTTAAACAAATAAACTCTGCCATTAGTCTTTGGACTCTGATGAATTCTGCTCTAGGCCTAATTCCAATCAACTAAATGTCTCTATTAAACTTCCTCCTTCCTCTCACCACATGAATGTGTATTTGCCATTTCACAGCTGGTTATCATTTGTATATAATAGGATTAGTTACTGCATATCTACCAATTGAAATGCCTGAACTTGTTAAAGAAAAATAGCACATCCAGAAAAGAAGGAAAATCCATGATTAATGTGATGTACCTTATGGTGTGGAATGTAATGTTGCCAAGCATAACGTGCTTCCCCAGATAACAGAAGCATAGACCGCGGAGGAAGATAGATTGCCCTCCTTACTAGATTTGTGGTGGTGTTATGATTTCCTACTTCAATACTAGTACTTGATTCAAATTTATGATCCCATGAACCATCTGAACATCTTCTGAACTCCATTATGCAAGGCCCTGCTAGTGAAAGGCTAAAAATTAATTCCTCAAATGCTGAATGGGTGTCAATGTGTGGGGACAAGCCCACCCCACGTGGATACTCATTAACCTGTAACATGATTACCAATTTCGTGTCAAATGCAAAACATAAGAAATAATAATCTTCTCTCAAATAACATTTTGTTTATACTATATATAACATATGAACTTATTTATTTCATCACATAAGAAAAGTAACAAAACAAGGCCAACAAAAATTGAATTCACACAGAGAACTGTTATAAAAAAAAATGGGAGGAAGCAAAAGCTACATACTGTAAGTTGGTCCAAGACTACACTTGGAGAATCCTCAAGATTTGGAAATGAAGAAATCCTTTTGAGTACAGGAGAAACAAATGATGGAAGTTGGCCCAGTTGTTGCCTCGTATCAACATCCCTTGTCTATGTCAGAGGTGGAGAAAATTAATGAGCTTTCAAGATTCTTACAACTACTAGAATTCCATAAACTATGTCTTTACTATTGCTAAAGTGTAGAAAACAGAATTTTGTACAAGAGATAGTCAGAAGATGTATTTATTATATAACACATTATCAGCAACTACACTAGATCAAACAATGAAATCATAGAAGACTTACTGCACAAATGACAAACCTGTTCTAACACTGGCAAATGAATGAAATAACCATACTCACCATCACTAATAAAAAAGATCAAAGATATGAGAGCCAATATGTGAACAACCAGGTAAAGTATATTGATAACCAAACATTTCATTTATAGAATAACAATCTCCTCTTAGATTGCTAAGCATTAATTTTGCATAACAATGTTCTCCACTAATACAGTCGCCAGGTCATTAAGTTTCATAAACAGTTTATACTTCTCGACCACGAGGAAAATTCCGAAATCTAATCATCCTAACGTGGCCTTTATGTTTCTTTTTACTGCCACTTGGAACTTATAGGAAAATGTAGTGCCTCCAATTGAGACAGAGACATGCTAGATTATAGTAGATTGAGGCAGAAGAACAGAACATAGAACTAAGACCAAATGGCATAATCTCCAGACTTAAAAGATAAATGAGAAAATTTGAGCAATATTGCAAAATTTCATCAAGGAGATTGACAACAGTAATAGGATTTGTAAAACTTACAGACGCAGAAGGCTCATTTTTAGGGAGCTCCATGTGCATGATATACTATAATCAAGCAACTGTTGTGAGTACAAGAATATCTTGTTTAAATGTTCATAAATGACAGGGCATGTATATTTCCAGTGTCAAAATTAGTTATTTTTGCAGCAATACAAAGGATTTTGAAAGTCACAAAATGTATTGTACTGTTTGAATGACAAGATATATGCACGCATTGACTGTATACAGTATACATGGAAGTAAAATAAAGTAGATTCCTAATAAATTTGACAAAAAGCAGGATGATATACTTCGACAGTATAATTACCTCATAACAAAATTTATATCCGTAATGCTGAACCCTTCTTTTAGAGAGGTTTATCCAGGGCTGATCATCAACAGCTGCAAGCAATTCCTTAAGAAAAAAAAAGAGTAACTATAGTAAGCAAAAGCTCAATAAAACAAAATGACTAAGAAACTAAGTGACAATGTAAAGTACAGTTCCCACAGAATAAAGAAGATACTAACCTGCTCTTCTTTAGTATTAACAAAATCATGCAACAAGTATAGGCCTGGAATGTTCAATTCTGAAGCCACCAATGACACTGGAATGGAACATTTCACCTGATTCTAAACAGAATTACAAATAATTGAGAGGCAACAACCAAAAGTGTAGACTAAAGGATACAATGCATGTATCAAACTTTGCCTATTAGCGTATTTATTGACGGACAGTCCAGGGAAAAAGGAAAACAGAGAAGAAAATTGAGCCAAATAGCCATAAATGCAAGACTTTTCATCTGTTGTGGAAAGAATTCAACACAAATAATTGGAAGGTCAATTACATATTTCAATTGATGATAATTCTCCAGCATTAAGAACTAAAAAAATAATCCCACATTCTTCAGAATGTCGCCACAATTCAAAAGAACTTGAAACCCACAAAGACATTGTGATGGAACCGCAGCCAAAGGAGCTTTTCTCTAACGCATTTCAATAAATCATACTTCATTTACTACCTTTCTTCACACAATCTAAATAAATAAAGAGTACAAATTATCAAAATCATGGAAAAAAAATTACGATATGAAGAAAGTAAAAAGAGAATAAATCAAACAACCAACAAAACAACTAGGAATTAGAAACTGAAAAAGTGCGGAACAATTCAAAAGTAGATACTGCATACCTTATTATCTGGTTGAAGAATTGAAAAACGAATGTGCAAAGAGCGTCCTCCAAGCTCAGTGCAAGGATCTCCATCTAAAGCTTTGAGAGCAGCTTGAGCAGAATTCACATCAAAATAAGAAACAATAACACGAACTCCACTCCCATCAGCTGCATACACACCTTTCACTTCTCCAAAGCTACTAAACACCGATTCAATATCCTCATAGGAAATTCCAACAGCTGGTCCACAATTGGCCACATAGAGGTTAGGGCTTAACTCGCCATTAGCTCCTTTAGGCCGAGTAAATCTTGGCATACCCATATTCGATTACCACTACCACCAAGAAATTCTGCAAGGAACTGAATCAAAATTACTCCTCCATTGATATTAACATGCACAATGTAGAACGAATTTGGAAATTTACAGACTCGATCAATGCCAATTGCAGTTCCTTCGAAAGAAAGAAAAAATTACCCACCAAAAAGTTTGCCTTCACAATTTTTATTTTGGGTGGGCGTCAGGCGAGTGAAAAATTGAAAGTTGGAGAGTTTGATTTATAGGTTAAAATGATTTTTTTTTTTTTTTCGCTTTACAATCTTATTTCAGAATAGTGCAAAATGTTAATATCATATTTTTATAATTTTATTTTAAATGAAATTATTTATAATATTTAGAGTGTAATTTATTTAATGTACATATTAAAAATACACATGTTATATCATATTACATGTTATTTTAGATAAAAAATGTTACATATTTTAATATTTAGATATATGAGTTGGTAATATGTGATATTTTTATCCGAAATGGTATATAACGTGGTATAATACGTGTATTTCCGGTGTCTATATTAAACAAATTCTACCATGAATATTGTAAATATTTTCATTTGAAATAAAATTATAAAAATATGGTACTAAATTGATACAAAACAAAATATTATTACCATTCGAAATAAAATTATAAATATATAATACTAAATTGATATAAAATAAAAATTTTGTACCATTTGATACAAAAAATTTATTTTACCCCTTGATTTAGAAGTCGAAAGAGTAAAGAGTCGGACAAAATCAAAGTTAAAAGGGTTTTTTTTATAAATAAAAACTAAAAAATTAATTATAATAAGTGAAATAGAATTTTTGAGGTATCTTTTATACTAAAATAGTATAGTTACAGTAAATTTTTTTTCAATTTATAACACCATTTTTTATATAAAAAAATATTCTTAAGTATCCATCACTTCATAACACAAAATTTGAAAAATAAATAATAAACAGTAAAATGATATATGAACAGTATAATGCTATTTCTAGCATTTTACTGTAGCAATACCATTTTTTAGTGTAAAAAATAGTGCGGGTTGAAGCAAAAGAAGTTTTACACCAAAATGTCCATTAAAAAAAACTGCATAAGTTATATAAAAAATTTAAAAATTCAATTACGTATAGTTTAGGGGTCAAATTATTTATTCTTAAAAATAAAAATAGGATACAAGTGGGATTTGAATAGAAAATTTTTTTATGATTAAATTGTTTAATTTTTTATATTCTAAATTTGATATTCTAGCATATTAACAAACATTTTTTTAATCTTCATGAAAGTAGAAATACGTCTATGAAATTAGGAGTATTAAGTTAGATTTGATGTCAACATAATTTATTTCTTCTTTTTTTTTTTTTTTGAACCAAACTTATTTTATTTCATCTTAAAAACTATTCTTTTTACTTCCTATATTCCATTTCAATTTTTTAAGGTTGTTGTACAATCAATTAAGAATATAGTCATAGCTTTTATCTGAATCTAAATAACTAAATAGTTGAAAAAAAAAAACTTAAATACCTATCTCCTAAGCATACATGAATCATAATTTCGTATTTTGTCTTCTTTTAGAAAAAGATAATTTACATTTTGATTCATTGATTTTCGACCATTATCATCCATTTACAAAATATTTAATTCTAAACCTCATGAATTTTTTTGACATATTTGATTCAAGTAAGTGCTTTAGAAGATGTATAAAGGAGTAATTCTCAATTTAAATATTTTTTTTAAAAACAATTATGTTATTAAAAGATAGAGAAAAACTACCAAGAGCTGGATCAAGATAGTGAAAAAAAAAATCTCAGATAAACTAGTACATTGAAACATAAAAGCAAGAAACAAGACTCAATCAATGACTAGGAGACTAAGGAGATGAAAATAACTCTACAACTAACAGGATAAAATAGACTATAGCCAAACAATAAAATTTTCAGATTTTAGGATACCTTATTTAGCCAAAGAATCAACTATAAAATTGTTCTTTCTTTTCATATAGACAAATGAGATTAATCCTAATCTCTACTTGAAGGTCTCTATGAGACAAAACTCCTAATGTAATCATCAAGATCTAGGTGTTTCCACATTAAATAACCAAGTAATAGCATTCATTGAGTCAAATTCAACAATAATACAAGGAAAAAGTGAAGGATAATGGTCAATATTATCTCTCTCTATAATTACAAGTTTTGCAAAGCATAGAAATTGGATTATAAAAATGGACTTAACAAATGTTTATATATATATATATATATATATACACACACAGTAGGAAGCCAGACCTCCTGAATTAGAGGGTAAAAAGATAAAAATCTAAACAAAAACGAAAAGCCAGAAATCTAAATCTATAGTATAAAAATAAGCTTTTAATATTTTTTATGGAAGACAAATCTTAAAAAATAATATAAATTTTGTTAGGCCATTTTACTTTTTTTACCCATGTTAGAATGTATCTCTATATATAAATACAAGTCCAACTTCAATTCTTAGTGATGTGGGACAAACTTCTACACATTTACTTTTCATTTTTAATCTCCTTACCAAGTAATTTACTTTGAATTTCAATTTCAATTTACATATTTTCCATTTTAAGCATATGAATACATTAATTCATAGTCCTCATGTCAAGAAATATATATCTGAGTTTTTCTCTCAAAACCAAGTTGTAGGACTTACCCAAATTATCCTTTCAAAATGGCTCATAATCACAATTTTTCCAACAAATTTATATATTATTACATACAGTGAATATGACTCTACCACTGTATATATAATTTACAATGAAATGATAGGTTGATTGGTATTCTCATTTGTGAAAATGTGGGAGGTATCGAGTTCGGGTACCTTCGCAATCATCCACCAATATTAGTGGGAGTTTAACATCTTTATAGTGTGTATAAAGGAATAACTACATGTTGCTCACAGCCTATAGAGATTCCTAATGAAATATATATCTATATATATATATATATATATATATATATATATATATATAATCCAAAAGCAAGCATCAAATGAATGCTTCTATGTGATTTTAGTTCAATGTGATGGCCAATCATCATTTTGTTAATTATAAATGTACACATCTATGGCGAAGCTGAAGGGGCAATGCGAGAGTAGGGATTGAAGGAATGGTAGGCAGATCAGTTGGCAATGTTGGCTGCTGTAAACCTGCGGGTATATTTACTGATGGTAATTGGGGCAGTTGAGAAAGATGTCGTAGGTTTCTTGTTAATTAGTTCACCAGTTTCATATATGTAGTTGTAGGTATATCTTTATTTATTAATTTTGTATAAAAAGAGAAACAATTATTTATCTTAGGAGAATAAAGCAAGTGACCTGTATATATATTTCTATAATTAGAAGGGAAATAATTAAAAATGAAGTGAAAATTAAAACAGAAATAATTACAAATTACATGATATATAAGTAGCTAGTTAGTCAGCAATATATAAATTTGAAAGAACAAAATAGGAATACAATTAAGCAGAAGTCAATACCCGAACCACCACCCTTGCTGACTGCTGAGCCCCTCATATATTAATTATCTCTGTGAAATTCCAAAAAGAAAATTATAAAGAAAAGGATAAAAGGGACCTAACCACAAAGCAAGGGTCACATCTTGGTGCGCTCTTGACTCCCACTGTTCACTGTTTTTATCCTTTGCCAGCTGCATATATATATATATATATATATATCTCCATTAATGCTTCTCTTCTTTCTCATCTTTCCTAACAACCACCACCCTGTAATTCCTGCATCCTCTCATCATTTTTACTGCTACTAATTTTATTTGACATTAACCTATACCCTTTACTTTCCTACTGATCGGGAAGAGCAGCAGGCTCAGCAACAATGGCATTGTCAGAGCAGGTGGTGGTGGTGGTGTTTAGAGCTGCAGTGATTTGGTGTACTGTGGTGCGCAAATGGTTATTTATGGCGTTAATGGCGGAGAGATTGAGCTTTGCTGATGGGATAGTGGTAGCAAGGACTTGCAGCGCCACAGTGAGCAGACAGCCTTCCTCTTTGGATGGAATGATTGAATTGCTCTCATTAACATTGCTTGTCTTAGATATAGATTCCACAGGAACTATCACAAACCCGAGTGGAAGAAGTGGAATACAAGATGGATCCTCCCCACTCATTGCCAGCTGAATCGAATCAACATTCACTGTAGTGTACACGATCAGGCTGCCTGATTGATCAGTGCAACTCTCTTGCAACATCAGCTCTACATTCTGCGAAGAATTGCTTGCCACCTATGTAATTAAAAATCAAACATCAAAATCAAGCAATTCCCATTACATTAAGGAAAACAAATATTAACAACAGCTTACATTGATGCGAAGTAGAGAAATGCAATTTCCAGGATGAGAGCCATTGGCAATGTGAGCAACCTCGTGTAATGCATTCCCATTAGAGAGCACATCAAGCTGGAACAAGGGAATTGATTGAGTGCTTAATTAGTCGGTAATTAAATATTAAATCCTAATTAAAATGGTAATATATAACTAAGAAAGAACCTGTGATCTGCGGTGTTCATCTCTCAAAAGATCAAAGATTAGGTGATGAGGATGGGGAAGCCAAGTAGTGGATACTGCACTAAGAATAATCCCATTAGGCTGACCAGGCTCTGTAATTTTCCTTGTTGTGATTCTAACAGTGTCATCAGAGGAATCGGATAAAGCTGTCCATGATTGCCCATTACAAGTGCTGATATTGGCACAGAATGTTCTGATCATTCTTTGTGCTAGTCTCATTAAGTTCTTTCTTGCTTCAGGAGAAGGTATCACTGTCAATTAATCAAAATTGCATAAAAATTTGTTATATTTCAATGGAAACTGTGCACATAAAATTGTGAACAATTATGCAAATATACAATGGAATTTAATTAGAACCTCCTAAGTCAGAGATATTTCTGGCCATGAGGCTGGCAACCCTCTCACATTGTCGTTGTAATATGCTGAGCCATCGATGAGCTCTGAATGCGATTCCACTATGCACAAAGCCACTAAATATCTGATGCACAGGTTTTTCTTCAATCTCTGCTTGTTCTAACCAGATAACCTGTGAATCACCATGATTAATCCACCAAAAAATGGAGTGTAGAAGAATATAATCCACCATGATTAAACCACACGTGCACAGGGCATGTGCCCTAGTGGCATAAAGGACTTAGTACTTCACAAATGATCTCAGGTTAGAGACCTAATAGAACCAAAAATTAAAATTAATATATATATATATATACACATATATTTTGCATACCCTTGAGTATCCATTAGGCATATCTTGAATAACACAACCAGAAGGCCTTCTCCTGTATAGAGGAAAAGAGGGCTGAATGTTGTTATGGAAGCTGTCTATAGGAAAATCAACAATTGCCCAAGTTCCCTCCTCTAAATTTTGTTGGCAATATCGAAGAAAATATGCCTCCCGAGTCGGAACCAATGGAGAAAGAACTTGGAGCTCTGCATACATCTGCTCCATTTTCAACAAATACCGAGTTATTGACTAATTAAGTCGACCACAGCTCCAAATAATAGAAGTGTTCAAATCTGGTTGGAAGGATTATGGGGTTGAGGTTCAAGTCAATTTTATTAACAGATGGTTCTTAAAATTGATCTGGATCACCTCAACCTGCACGACCCATCAAATGTATGCGTACCAGGTGAAGAGAGCCACTGGCACCAGCAACGCCTGAGTTTAAGATTTGAACAGTTTTTGCTCTAGCAACAAGGGAAGGAAACAGCTCCATCCATTTATTCTGATATAATGCAAAAGAATCAATTACAAGATTATAAATAGTTCCGAAATTCATGGGGAAAATAAGAATTAACTTACAGCATCAAGGAAGGCATCAACCAAGTTGATGCTATTCATTATAACCACAGCACTGTGACGAGTAGCTTCAGTTCTTAATTCAGTTGAATGCTGCTTGAGATTGAGACGCCATTGAAACATATTAGCATGCTCTTCAAGGTTAAGAACTTCCTTCCCATTTTCATTTCTAATCCAAAGAGGCTCATTAGCATGACACAATTTCACAAGTTCATCCATGGAGGACAACGCAAGCTCCATTGCAAGAGCTTTTTCCTCTTCCATCAATAGAAGACCACACTCTGCAAAGGAATTAGAAGCTTCTGGTGGCCACACAGGTATAGGCATCATCTGATCAGTGCAAGTGCCCAATGGGTCAGCATAATAAATATTGTTCATATCCAATTGCAAGGAAGGTGGAACAAGTGCAGCATCATGATGAGGTGCCATTGCTTGAATATGCCTCCCACTATAGCGCGAGGCAATGCAACAAACACGTTCTAGCTGCAAAGATATATTTACCATGTATACATTGATCAACAATCTCGGTTTCACATATATTAATTTCGGATACAACAAAAACTTTGATTGGCCCCTATATGAAACAAGTAAGCATTCAGCATTTTATTGGATTTAACTTTAATTTATTAGTATTGATTTTAGACAAGAACTATGGGTTTTAATATTCCGTCAAACCCTTTATTTAAATAAAAAAAAAAGTATTTAACTCTCTCATATACAAATCATAAAGATTTTTTTTTTTTTTGGTAGGAGATAGAAGGTAATTTAACTTGACTCATGATGCTAATTACAATCTGAATTGTATATGAATTCCTTTACCTAATTTAGATAAACACTGAACATTTTAAGAGAATAATAGATTAGAAGAATGAAACAATGCTCATTATTTGCCATGAAATTTTATATAAATATATTTATTTCAAAGGATCTAATTTCTTATTAATGGTAATTAATGAAATTACCTCGTCTCTAAGGCGTGCATTTTCTAGTCGAAGCTCTTCAAAAGAAATCCCACCAGGCAAGGCTGGTCCACCACAATTAGGGCAGCCAAGACTGCGTAATTCATCTTGTAGCCGATAATTATCGTTCCTCAAGCTCTCATTCTCAGCCCTAAGTATAATATTATCCGCTCGATCTTGCTGTGCCTAAATCAAATTCAAAAACCCAAAAAAAAAATTAAGCTTAAAGTTCTTTTCCTTTTATTAATGTAACCCTAATAAGAAAATTGACACATAAACGTTAAAATGCATTAACTGTGTGCACCCATAAGGAAGCACATGCACAGGTGAGGATTTAAATTACACAGCAGAAGGGTTATTAATTGACACACACAGACTGTATATAATGACTAGAAAGAAAAAAACATGGTGCCAGCCAGTTAGCCTTAAGCTATAAATGCGATTCCTTATAGCTTCAATTGCTCATCATGATATTGGGAATCGTGTACAATGTTATACAGCTCAAGGGCTTGGTTAATTAAAAGCTGGGTGGATTTTAGGGTTAATTGCCATAAAAATGAGAGAAAAGAAGAGAAATTTATGTATATATTTATTGAACTAATTAGAAATTGTTTTGTAAGTTATTTTCTCATTGGTTTATTCTATATAGTTTTGGTATATATATACCTTCATTTGGGTACGACGATTTTGGAACCAAAATTTAACTTGTCGTGGTTTTAGACCAAGATCTTGGCTAAGTTTCAACCTTTGTTTGTCATCTGGGTGTGGGCATTCCTTAAACAAGCTGCAAAACAAGCTTTCCTTATTTTCATCATATAACAAAAATAGTTCACTGTTGCATAAATAGAAATAAAAATTTTAATTCTTTTTTTAATGTAAGATATAGAAGAATTAAGAAATAAGATTTTAATTATAAGAAAATTAGCATACGCTTCCATTTCCTGAATCTGACGAGCAGTATGCCTATGGTAACGCTTCTTCTTAGGAGGTTGTTGTTCAGAGCTTTCTTGTTCATTCCCTGATTTTTCTTCTGCTTGTTGATCACTTACAGACCCACTTTCCATCTCTTCTTTCCCTCTTATCATGAACCCATTTTCTTCTTCTTTCTATTATATTTGAAACCAAACACATCTTAGAAAAAGTTATTAATGATCATCAAAAACTATATATATCTGCAGCAAGAAAGAGGGAAAAGAAAGACTTACAGGGATGATATTAGGGAAAGAATGGAAAGACATGTTTGGCATGAATTTGAAACTAGGGTTTCCCACTGCAGATGAAAAAAGGGTTTCTGAAGAAACCACATTCCCTCCCATATTCGACATAACTTGACAATCTCCATACATATTTCTTTCCTTCTTTAAATTTATAGATTTAGTTACCCTAATCACCAGACAAGTATCACCAACAAAAAAAATTAACAAATAGAAATAAAAATCATAACATGCAGCTAAAGAACACCATTAAGAAACTTACCATTGAAAAAGACAAGTAGCAGTGAGAAATTTTTAACAAAGAAAACAAAGGGAATGAAACCATATGAAAAAATTGCTTTCTTTTCTTAGTAAAAGTTGCAGAAATTTCTAAACAAAGGCATAAATATGAGATTTTTCCATATCTCAAAGACAAAAATAAAGTATCATAAAGCAGTAAATCTCAAGTTAAAGAAGAAGTGAACCAAAATGAATATTATGAGCTTAAAAAGTTCGAAAAACAACCATAAAGAACTGAGAATTAAATAGCCCAAAGATATGAAAAATCTCAACTAAAATGATATGAAATCAAAATAATTAAATTACGAGGAGAAATTAAGTAAATACCAACAATAATATTGGTAGGCTGTTCTTTGAATTTTCAGAATTCAATTCTTGGAAAGGTGAAGAAAAAAGAAGAAGAAAACCCTCTAAATCCTGCTGGTTGGTTCCCCAAAACCCCTACTCTCTCTCTCTTTTGTGGATTTTTTTCTTTGTCATAAATTAGTAATTTATTGATTTGACCGTACAGGGTTAAAATTGGGAATTCAAACTATTTTAGGGTTTGACAGAAACTGAAAATTGGGCAATTACTGCTGCGGTACACGTGGCTATTCCTT
Source organism: Balakata baccata (assembly GCA_949630135.1). Lineage (NCBI taxonomy): Eukaryota > Viridiplantae > Streptophyta > Magnoliopsida > Malpighiales > Euphorbiaceae > Balakata > Balakata baccata. The sequence continues at coordinate 45,997 of CATIWF010085971.1, forward strand.
AATGGCCACCCATGCGTTCCCCAAAGCTTAATTATACCACCCAAAGTCAAACCTTTCATATTTTTTATCAACAAAATTACACTCAAATCTTTTCTTTTTTAGGATTTTTATATCAGTTTGGAAGTAAATTTTTTTTACGAAATTCAATTTATATATTAATAAGAGGAGACAAATAATATTTTTATTGGATAGAATTTTAAAAAGCGATACAATACTTTTACAAAAATTTTAAAATAATTATATTTATATGGCTTAAATTCAAAACCTCTGTTAACATTTCTTTTTTTCTTTTTTTTTTAAAGATTAGAAGTAAACTTTTAGCATCTCCTAAAGAAAAACCTCCGAAGTCAAAGAGATTATTCACTGGATCACAGCCGTCGCCTAGTGGGTTCCACTATTGGTCTAAAGTTTTAGAGCCCTCTTCCCTCCCTACTCTAACTACGGGATGAAAAATGGTGTAGTGGGTTCGGCAGATTTCTAAATCTAATTGGTGCGATATGACCCCAAAAACATTTAATAGAATTACACCCCTGATTTTTAATAGAATTTTCATTTTTTTTTTGTTTATGATTATAATGATTAATTCCAAAAAAATGGATGATACTAAAATGTTTCAAAGAACTAATAATTAATTTTTTTATTTGTATCTATATATTATTTAATATCTCTTATAAATTTCATTATATTCTTGTAGAATAAATTAACTATAAATTTAACTTTTAACTTTTAAATTTTAAATTTTAAATAATTATTTCAAACCCATGAATAATTATACTTATAACATAACTTACAATATAGAAATAATTTGTCAAAATTTATATTTAATCATATAATTAAAATAAAAAATCACAAATAAATTACCAAACATATGTAACTATAATCTAGTTTTACAGTAAAAATAATCTAATTTGATCAATAATCTGTATTTAAGTACTATTTGGTAACATCAATACTGTTTGGTAATACCAGACTAAATGACCATAAAAATAATCTAATTTGACCAATAATCTGTATTTGGTAAAGTAGCTTATTTAAAAAAAATTAGATTATAATATCTAAAAAAATAAGCTAGTAGAACTAGCATTCAAAAATAATTTAGTAGTTTATGATTTTTCTTTCCTTTTATACCCTTATTTTTTTATCAAATAATAATAATAATATAATTATTAAATCATATATAATATAATTATTAAACTATTTTTTGAGGAAAATGATTATTAAACTATTTATTATGTATATATATAACAATAAAATATTAGATGAAAAATATAGACCTATTTATTGTATTAGAATGAAATATTTAATATAATTTTTATAATATATAATATGTATTATATAATTCATTTGTATTATATAAATAAATATATCATTTTGTGTCATTATACATTTTTCAGCTACTTCTACTAAATATTTTTAATTAAATCAGTTAGATTATCAGTTACCAAATTTTCAGCTATCGGATTTTCAGCTACTAGATTATTAGTTACAACTATATTTTCAGCTAACAATTAGATTATAAGCTAGTTTTACCAAATAAAGCCTTAGTAAAGTAGCTTATTTTGAAAAAAACTATATTATAATCTCTAAAAAATTAAAGCTAGTAGAACAATTATCCAAACAAAAAAGCTATTAGATTATAATTTTTCTTTCCGTTTATATATTTGCTTTTTATAATCAAATGACATGTTATACTAATAATATAACTATTAAATTATTTAATTAATATATATATATATATAATAATGAAATATTAGATGATGAAAGTGGAAGTGTTTATTATATTGGATATTTAATATAATTTTTATAATATATAATATGTATATATATTATATAATTCATTTGTATAATATATTTAAATATATTTTATATAATATTTTTTATTAATATAAATGTAAATTTTTTATCATTTTATATTATTCAATTACATTTTCAACTCATTTTACCAAACATTTTTAATTAAACAAATTGTTTTATTAGCTACTAAATTTCCAACTATTAGATGATAATTTACAACTACATCAGCTATCAACTAGATTGTCAGCTAATTTACCAAACAAAGCATAAATCATTTGGTAAAACCAAACTTAATTATAATTTAGATTATAGTTTGACCATAAAAATAATATAGTTTAACCAATAATATGCATTTAGTTAAGTAGGTTATTTGAAAAAAATAATTTAGATTATAATCTCAAAAAAAATAGCATTAAAAAAAACTAATAGCTTATTATTTTTCTTCCACTTTATACCTTTACTTCTTTTTTTTATCAAATAACATATTAAATAACAATATAATTAATAAATTATATATACTATAATTATTAAATTATTTAATATATATATATATAATAATGAAATATTAGATTATGAAAGTGGACATGTTTATTATATTGTGATGAGATATTTAATATAATTTTTATAATATATAATATGTATATATTTTATAATTTATTTGTATTATGTATTTTATTTTTTATTTTTTTATTGATATAAATATATCATTTTATGTCATTTTATATTTTTCAGCTATTTTTACCAAACATTTTTAATTAAATCAGTTATATTATCAACTATTGGATTTTCAACTAACTACTAGATTATCATTTACAACCAAATTTTTAATTTAAAATTAGATCATCAGCTAACAGTTAAATTATCAAAACAGGCCTTAATAGCTAACATTGGATATATAATCATTGAAATTTTATAGTTACTAATAAACTTTACGAATTACTAATGATATTTTTCTAATAAATTTGTATATTTAATTGATTTACTTATTTAAATTTAATCGTATTTTATACTAAATTTACGTATAGTAATCTATAAGTAAAATATTGCATCTCTAAATCTAGCTGTATAAAAGTGCATCATAATTACATCATATTATAATTATATTATATTATATTATATATAAAAGTGGGAATAGGGGATGGACAAACAAATTTACTTAAAAATCAACATAATTATATTAGTTAATTAAATTAATTTGTTATTTAATAATTTAATTTATTATTGAATAATATTAATAATTTATTAATTAGAAGTCAATGTTATTAGAATTAGGTAACTATATTTTATATATAAAAAATACATAACTAATATTAAAAAAGAAAAATAATTTAATAAAAAATATTAGGAAGACATGGTAAAAAAATATAATAGACAAGATAAACAAACTAACAATCATAATGGGTAAAATAATTAGTGGACCAAATAATACGGCGAAGTTTTTTATATATAGTATGATATAAGAATAAAATATAATTATTAACTATTAGTATTTAAATTAAATGTGACTTAATTATATGATAATTAAAAGTAACTAAAATTAATTTATTGAATAAGATTATTATTATTAATAATTATAATTTAGCGTGATTTTTTTTATATTGTATAATATAAGAATCAAATATAATTAACTATTAGTATTTAAATTATATATAACTTAATTACATGCATATATAAGATTATATTATTATTATTATTATTATTATTTATTTAATAATGACATGGATGATTAAGAATATGGGAGACAGGTAAAATGAGTGTAAATTACTTACTATCTATATTTTATATATGAGTTTTAATAATGGAAAAATTAGTAATCTGATGAAATTTGAGATAAACAAGCATTTTTATAATTTATTATGAATAAAATATAATAATAAGAAGAAACAAATTAATAAAAACAAAACAATTATATAAAAACCAAATGGTAATTAATGATGTATCTAATATTTAATAATCATGTGTAATGCACATTAATGAAAAAATAGTCATCATACTATATATAAAAGTAGGAATGAGGGGGACAGGCAAAATTACTAAAAAATCAATCTTATTATATTAGTTAATTTTGTTAATTTTGTCATTTAATAATTTAATTTATTAATAAATAATATTAATAATTCTTTAATTAGAAGTTTAATTTTATTAGAACTAAGTAGCATTTCTCATTTTAATATATCCTCTAATCCTGGGCATTTAATATTGAACAAATTATTGTCTTAAAGTTTTAAATTTCGACATATAAAGATAAATTTTTCAAAAATTGACAGTTCATGTATGCAAAAAAATAATTTAATAAAAAAATGTTATAACTATAATTAAGTTATGAACTTATGTTTTATAACAATATGGAATTGAGATTTCAATCAATATTATGTATCTTTTATTTATAGCTAATCTCATATTATTTATTAGTCACAGCAAAATAATTATTAATATATAATCTTATTTACTAATTAGCAATATTTTTAATCATAGTGCTTGAATTAAATAGTCCAATTTTTAACTAAATTGTTCTAATTTTTTAATCAATTGAACTATATAAGAGGGATTAGGAAATAATATTTTGATTGAGTTAGAATTATGAACTTATAATATATAATTTGATAATTGAGTCAATTTTATGATTATAAGTTCATTTTATACTAGATCATACTGCAATAGACTTATATATATTATTATTATGAGAAAGAAATGGTTATTCAAACATCTCTAAATAGATACTATATTTACATAAGGATCTCTTCATATATATGACATGTGATTCAATAAAAAATATTACAGGTTAATTTTATCATTTAATAATTTAATTTACTAGTAAATAGTATTAATAATTCATTAATTATAAGTCCAATTCTTTTAGGACAAGATAATTATTCTTTATATAAAAAAAATCAAATAACTAATATTAAAAAAAAAGAAAAATAATTTTAATAAAAAATATTAGGAAGGATAAAAATAATAATAAGGATAACATGTTATCACTCAAAGTATAATAATAATAATGGTTTTTACTAACATGGTAAGTGTAAACTAAATTACAACCATGCACACAATATATAATATGAATTTCAAAATAATGAGTACAATTTTTATAGGTAATTTGAGAAATTATAATTTATTAATAATTTTTATATAATACAATAATTAATTTATTTTTAATAATATATATAACGAGTTAAATTTTTAAAATAATATAATTTACTTTTATATAAAATATAAGAATCAAACATAATAATAATTAGTATTTAAATTAAATTTGATTTAATTATATAATGATTAAAATTAATTAAAATTAATTTATTGGACAAGATTATTATTACTATTTATTTAATAATAATGAGTTCAATTATTAAAAATCATGTGCATCGCACATGGATAATTGAGAATATGGAGGAACAGACAAAATAACCGTAAAGTACTTATTACCTATATTTTATATATAACTCTTAATAATATGCAAACTAGTAATTTGGAGATAAATAAAATGACCGTAAAGTACTTCTAACATTTATTTTATATATGACTTTTAATAATAGACAAATTAATAATCTTTATATGTGTTATAATACGAGTTCAATATCTAATTATCACATGCAATGCACGGAAACGGACAAAATAACTATAAGGGGGAGGCAAATTGAACATTAAGTATAACTATCTCTATTTTATATAAAACTCTTAATAATAGATAAATTAGTAATTCGACATAATTTAAAATAAATATGGAAGAAAATTTTTGAATTGTAAATCTTATATCAAAATATGTAATAATGGTATAAGAAATGTATAGATAACTACTTATGTAACACCCCCTTACTCTACTCCAAAATAGTAAGATAAGTGAGTATTATCCGATTAACTGTCTTAAATAGCCCGCCAAATTAAAATACTTATGATAATTTTTTTTCTAATTATATTTAAATCACACATATATCCAATTAATTATTTTATACACATCAAAATCCATAATTTTGTTACTTGCTATTTAACATATATTTACATCAAAATTTAATTCACTATATTAGTGTTTATTCCCCAATATATATTCTACATAGAAGAAATCTTTGATAATATATTACAATATTTTAACATAATATACCAAAAATAAATTTGAGACTTTAAGCTGCTTGTTTAACTGGATCACGCCCTTCTTTTGATAGCTATCCCAAAATTACTAAGTCTTTTGGACCTACGCGAGAAAAATCAATTATGCTAAGCTACTAGTTTAGTGGTGTTTTATAGGATAAAAATCTTATATATATACATTAACATTTGAATATATATATATACACCACATTTTATATATTTCGTTCATCATATATAAAATTCTATATATTATCACAGTTTTTATACAATGTATAAAATAATTATTTCATACAATTATAAACATCAAATCTTCGATTAGAGTCAATGTTCACCCATAATTCATGTCATACACATACTGCATATTCATCATCTTTAATTTGTAAGTTCATCAATCAAAACTTACATGTTCATCATTTAATAACCACAAGTTCATTATTTAATAAACAAATTTTTAGCATAATCATGTATACAAAAGTCTAACTAGAATTAAATTTATTCAAGACATTTTTTTATTATTATTTATTTTAATCAAGCTCATAATTCTCATGTCCGAACTCATTAATAATAATATGGGGTTGTCATTCTCAGCTTTTTAATAGTGTCTTACCGGTTTTTTAAATATATTTTTACCGGCTTTTTATATAGTGTCATTACTGGATTTACAAACATTATCATTACCGGCTTTTTATATAATGTCATTACCGGATTTAATAATATTTTGTTATGCACATTTTATTTTTCCCTAATTGGTAAGCCAAATTATCCATTATTTAGTTCCACTAAGTACATTTTAACTTTGACATTATTTTCATCATTACTTGCAATAATAATTTCATTTACTACTTCTCACCAATATATTTATTTATTAATTATAAAATTATCAATATCACATATTAATATATTTACATTTATATGTACCAATAAGATTAAAATATTCAACGACTATCACACATATACATGAAAAAGACTAAAATGTAAATTTTACACTTAAGGTAGATTTCGGCCCTGGGATTGAGCCTTTATTTCAGCCCTTTTCTAGCTTGATTCAAATTTTACAGTCTTCTAAGAACTTTTAGTTTATTGTCGTAGCTTTAATTTACAAAAAGAATCAATGGAGTGCAAATTTTTTATTAAAAGTTATGGCTAATTTACCATAAGGTGTTCAGTCAAAATTTGCTCAGTTTTTTCATGATTCTACCAAATTCGAGATTTTGTGATCTATTTTCAACCCAGATGCAACCTGAATTTCAATTTATGTTTTCATAACATTTTTAGTACTATAAGTTAACTTTCATTTCCAATTAGTTTCATGCTAATCCAATCACCACAAAATAAGTTATATGATTAATTTCGCAAAGACTATTCCAGTGAATGTACTATAAGGTACCTATTGGATTCATTGCAAATTAATTAATTTCATAACTTTATATAATCATGTTTATGCTCAATATTTCCATATCATAAACGCATCTATAAAATTCAATATTTCACACCAATTTACCACAAAACTCAAAAGACAATAATTTATCACACATGACATTGCAACCCTTATGTATAACAAACATCACACACAATTTTACAATTTTATGGCATGCAAAATTTTTATCAAATAAGCACTTGCTTAAGCAGCCTCAATTCTCCTATTTTTTCTTTCTTTTCTTTACTTGTTAGGTGACATTTTCCTTCCCTTTGTCCACCTCTTGATGAATACTCATTTGCCCACTTATTTGGCCCTAACATAACAAACAAAATTTCACTCAATGTCACATACAACTAATATTTATGTTTAGTATTCCTAATATTTTTCTACCTATTTCTATGTCTTTATTTCTTTACCTTATTTATATTCATAATATTCAATAGTCACTCACTTCATTCAATTCAAACAAAACAGCCCCCTCTTATCCATACCTCTTTCCTTAACATCCATTATCTTCAAGTTACATAATCACCATTGAACACTTCTAAACATTATCCCCTTTAATTCCCCTTCATTAGGCAGCTCCATGCACATCCAAATAAGTCTTATTTTTTTAGTTTTCAAGCCACAAAATTACTATTCACGAACACCTATGGCTTAATTCATCATTTCCCCCAACAATCCAACACTTCACAGTACAACTTACATAACCTCCAAATAACTCCAATCTACCAATTTCAACCGCAACAATCATCCACATAGATCTCAAATATAAGTAAAAAAGTTGAATCTGAAAAGAAGAAACTCACATTATGATTCTCAAAAGATGGCCAAAACTCCCATCTTCTTCTCTTCCTTTTTCTCTTCTTTCCTTCATTCTTTCTTGCTCTCTTATAGTGAAATCTCCTTTATTATTTGGTTCCTCTCTTTCTAACCTTTTTTTTCCTTGTAGAAGCTTAATTGAATAAAAAATGAAGGGTTTGGAGAGAGGGTGGTCAGACAAAGGGAGATAAAGTTGAAGAGGACGAAGGACTTTTGGTGATAAGTGTTGTATGTCATCAAAATTGATTTTTATACTAAGATTAGAGTGTGTGATCTCACTAATTAGATTAATATTTCTTCCTATTAGTCTATTAATTTAATTAATCTTGATTAATTCTTAATTATAAGAAATTTCATTTCCACTATATTATTCTCTAATTCTTACAAAAAAATTTTCAACAAATTCGATAATATCAATTTTGTTCGTAGGATAATTTTATTTTTTTTTCCAGTTCTTGCATCAATCATTTTAATTTCCAAATAATAATACTCTTACCTATATTTTCTTATAATATATTATTTTTTTATGAATCCAAATTTAGACTTCAACAAGACCGGTGCGCCTGCTTTTGGCCACGCTCGATCAGTACCTAAATCATTGGACGTTAGAACTTTTGTTAGATATTTAGCTAGAATTCGTACATTTTTGGAGGACTTGAAGTTCTACTTCATCCAAATTTCCTACAATCATCTTGGACTAATTGCCAACAAATAATTGAATCTAAGAAGAATCATTTAAAAAAAATAACAATAATCATAAACTAAAAAGCAAATTGGGTATGCAAATTACAGCTTGAGCAACTAAGAACTTATTAATTTGCAGATTATCAAAATCATAAAAGTGAGAATAGGGGGAATGGATAAACAAATTTACCAAAAAGTCATCTCGATTATATTAATTAATTGGATTAATTTTGTCATTTAATAATTTAATTTATTATAGTGAATAGTATTAATAATTCATTAATTAGAAATCCAATTTTATTAGAATTAGCTAGATAACAATATTTAATATATAAAAAAATAGATAACTAATATTAAAAAGAAAAAATAATTTTAATTTTTAAAATTTGCGTGCTTAGTTTACTATAATTTACTTTTATACAAAATATAAGAATCAAATATAATTAAGAAAAATACTTTTATTTTATATATGACTCTTAATATTTGAGATAAATATGCATCTTCATCCTAAATATTAGTAATATTAAGACTTTATCTATAAACAATAGTTATATTAGTATTGAAATAAAGTTAGCTTATTAATACTGTTGTAGCATTAATAACTCTATATTTAGTTCAAGCATTAATGAGTTAATTAATATTCAAAATAAGAAGAAACATATTAATAAAAAAATAAAAAAATTATATAAAAACCAAATGGTGATTAATGATGAGTTTAATATCTAATAATTACATGTAAACACGTTAATGAATATATATAAAAGTGGGAATAGAGAGGACATGCAAATTTACTAAAAAATCAGTATGATTTTATTAGTTAATGGATTATTTTTATAATTTAATAATTTAATTTATTAGTGAGTAGTATTAATAATTCATTAATTAAAACTCTAATTATATTAGAACTAAGGGATAAGGGTATTTGGTTAAAAAGGAATCAAATTAATTGATACAAAAACAAATTTTAACAAAATCGGTAAATTTTGCTTTATTTTTATTAGAAACTCAATTGTTTTATTATCTACAATAAATTTAGTTTATCTATTATAATTTCTTAATAATTTTTATATAGTTCAATAATTAATTTATTTTAATCATATACATTACAAGTTAAGTTTTTAAAATTTACATGCATAGTATAATATAATTTGCTTTTATATAAAATATAAAAATCAAATATAATTAACAACCATTAGTATTTAAATAGAATGTAACTTAACTAAATGATAACTAAAAGCAAGTAAAATTAATTTGCTAGACAAGATTATTACTATTTATTTAATAATTATGAGTCCAATTATTAAAAATCACAGGTATTGCACATAGATGATTGAGAATATAGAGGACATACAAGAATATCGTAAAAATACTTACTACTTCTATTTTATATCTAACTCGAAATAATAGACAAATTAATAATTTATGAACAAAAGTTATATTAATGTTGAAATGACTATTTCTGTTTTATATATAACTCCTAATATTTGAGACAAATATATGTCTCGTAACAAATATTAGTAGTATTATGACTTTATCTATGAACAAAAGTTCTATTAATATTGAAATAGAGTAAGCTTATTAACAATGTTGTGTAATATAACTCTATATTTAACTCAAATGTTGATTAGTTAATTAACATTCCAAATAAGACGAAATAAATTAATAAGAAAACAAAAAAAATTATATAAAAGTCAAATTGTAATTAATGACGAGTCCAATATTTAATAATTATGTGCAAGACACATTAATGAAAACTTACTATTATGGCATTATAACTCTATATTTAATTCAAACATTAATAAGTTAATAAACATTCCAAATAAGACTAACAAAATAATAAAAAAACAAAAAAAAATTATATAAAAACTAAATGGTAATGAATGACGAATTCAATATATCTAATAATCACGTACAAGACACGTTAATGAAAAACTATTCATACTATGTATAAAAGTGAGAATAGGAGGGACATGAAAATTTACCAAACTAATTGTATTAGTTAATTTGATCAATTTTTTTCATTTAATAATTTAATTTATTAGTGAATAATATTAATAATTCATTAATTAGAAGTCTAATTATATTATAACTAAATAATTATATTTTATAGTAAATCCAATATTTGTAATTAATTATGATGATGATGGCTATGATCAATCCATATTATTTAAAGTCAAGTTAAGTATATATATTAATTAGATTGTTCGGAGAAAAATAAAAGAACAAGAAAAAGAAAAGAAGAAGAAAGTATTTTTTCGGTAAATTATTTTAAAATATTGATAAATTGTTTATTATTTGGTATGATTTATCTCACAAATATATTCATACTTTTTTCGTTTTTGGTTCATTAGAAGATAATAATTTAATTTATTAGAGAATAATATTCATAACTAATTAATTAGAAGTCCAATTTTATTAAGATTATGTAACCATATTTTATATATAAATAAAAAATCAGATAATTGATATTAAAAAAATAAAATAAATATTAGAAATGCATGGTAAAAAAAATTCTAAATGGTCCACCTTTCGCAACTAAAAATTAGGTGTAACAAAAGGAATATGCACTTAATTATATAATTACGTATTGTGTTATAATTTTTCACTTAAGCTATTGACTATATATTATATAAAAACATAATTTAAAGAAAATGAGAAAAAGGATGTGTATGAAATTTAAACGTTGTCGAAAATGCTACATTTAATTTGTCAGCGGTTTCAATACTAATTAGGTCCTATAATTACCTAAGAGGATGTGAATTAATAATTAATATTAATAATATATATATAAATGGAATAGGAGAGATAAAAAAAATTTACTAAAAAGTTAATCTAATTATATTAGTTAATTGAATTAATTTTATCATTTAATCAATAATTTAATTTGCCTTTATATATTGTATCAGTTAATAGTAAGTTTAAACTAAATTACAACTGTGCATGTAATTTATAACATAAATTTCAAAATATTAATTACAATTCTTATAAATTATTTGAGAAGTTATAATTTCTTAATAATTTTTATATAGTTTAAGTAACTAATTTATTTTAATCATATATAAAATGAGTTAAGTTTTTAAAATTTACGTATATTGTATAATATAATTTACTTTTATATAAAATATAAGAATCAAATATAATTAACATCATTAATATTTAAATTAAGTGTGACTTAATTATGTGATAATTAAAATTAATTAAAATTAATTTGTTAACAAATTTATTATTATTTATTTAATAATGATAAATCTAATTATTAAAAATCATGTGCAGCACACATTAATGATTGAAAATAGGGAGAACAGATAAAATAGCGGTAAAGTACTTACTACCTCTATTTTATATATAACTTTTAATAATAAACAAATTAGTAATTTGGATGGATGGCGAAAAATTACCGTAAAGTATTTACTTATTCTATTTTATATATGATTCTTAATAATTGATAAATTAGTAATCTTCATGATTTATAATACGAGTTAAATATCTAATAATCACGTATAATGCATGTTAATGATTGTTTCAGCTTTTAATCAAATCATAACATATATAAAAGTGAGAATAGGGGAGACAAACAAAATGATTATAAAGTATTTACCATTTTTATTTTATATATGATTCTTAATAATAGACAATTAGTAATTTGATGTAATTTGAGATAAACATACACTTCTATAATTCACTATAAATAAAATATCATAATAAGATGAAATAAATTAATAAAAAACGAAAAAATATATAAAAAACAAATAGTGATTAATAACGAATTCAATATATAATAATTACGTGAAATATCTCTATTTTTTATATGACTCTAAATATTTGAGATAAATATGCGCCTCTACCCAAATATTAGTAGCATTATGACTTTATTTATTAATAAAAGTTCTATTAATATTGAAATGAAGTTTCTTTATTAATATTGTTGTGACATTATAACTTTATATTTAGTTCAAACATTAATGAGCTAATTAACATTTTAAATAAGACGAAACAAATTAATAAAAAAATATTTAAAATTAAATAATGATTAATGACAAATCCAATATTTAATAACATGTGCAAGACATGTTAATAAAAAACTAGTTACTATAAATACAAGAATTGTTAATTTTAGTTAAAGCAAAGTTAAATTATGAGCGTGGAAGCATGAATTCTAATTATGAGTCTCGCATATTTTCAATTCTTGAACAACATATTAAGAAAACTACGAGAAAAAAACTTAGTGAGTTAGATAGTAAATTATTAGATACATCTGAGTATATGGAGATACATGTTCCACAGTCCAAAATTAGATGCACACTTCTTTTTTTTAATTTAATGGAACTATTACTGTTATCTTTCATTTTCTTTTTTTTTTCTTCTTCTTCTTCGATTTTTTTTATTTTATTTGATTTATTTTTGTATGATTCTTTATATTGATGGCAAATGAATTAATATATTTTTAGCTGATAATGCGATTTTGTGAGAGTTTGATTTGTAAGAATTCAAGTAAAATTCAATTGTTAAATAACAAAATTACATTTATTAAATAATGAATTTATAGTTGTTAAATAATAAACTTACAGTTATTTGGAAATAAAACTACTGTTGTTAAATAACAAACCTACAGTTGCTATACAATTATTAAATAATAAATTTACAGTTATAAAATAATGAACATATAATTATTAAATAATGAATTTACAGTTATTTACCTATAGTTATTAGTAATAAGCTTATAGTTGTTAAATAATAAATTTACAAATGTTAATAATAAATTTATAGTTGTTCAATAATGAATTTACAGTTATTTAGTAATAAACCTACAATTGTTAAATTATGAATATATATAATTGTTAAATAATAAATTTACAATTTGTTAAATAATAAATTTACAGTTCTTAAATAATAAATTTAGAGCTGTTTTAACGCCATTTAATGGAAAATGAAAATCAACGTGTTTTTTTATGCGCTGCATGTGTGAATAGGCTTTTAGCCCATGCAACTACATAGATTTAGGTTTATGATATAACAACTCCAAGTTTATAAGATGGGTTGGATTAGAAGAAAGGAAAGGAATGGACCGGCTTGAATTGTATTCGGGCCAAAAAGAGGAAGAGATACTATCCCAAACGACATAGCTTTGATGAGACTATACTACACCGTTTAGAGAATATTCCAGTGATCTTCTTACCCAAAACCTTACCATTAACTCGAGCCATAACATTTTTTTTACTCCAAAAACTTGTTTACGCCGTTTTTCAGAAGTGGACACTTTTAAGTTTTTTTTGGGATTATGCCTTTTAATACATGAAAGAGTTTTAGATAGACTATTTCAATTATAACATAGCTTATGCATATTGTATTTATTCCGATCAATGAAAATAAAATAATTAAATATATGTCACTATATAATTAAATTAGTATATTTATAAATGACATGGTTCTCATCAAAGAAATGTTTTCGTTAGATTAAAGCTTTGGAGTGAACTGCTTATGCATAGCTTAAGGAATGGACATAAACAGACAGAGTAAGATACATGTAATTATTGTAAAGCAACTATTGCATATATCATTTATTTATTATTATTATTATTTTGTGTAAGGACCAACAAGTCTGCTTTGTCTTTCGATTTCTTTATACAGAAGAAGGGATTTTCGTAAGTGTTGCTAAGCAGTTGTCGGTTGGCCTTGAATGAGGCAAATATCTTATTGAACATCTAGGATTAAGGCGTTCGAGCCTGGAACATCAGATTTTCAGAAATAGAACCAACAAGAAAAAGAGTTAAAACTAAAGCAATGAAAGTAACATAATCCAACACAACAACAAAAGGAGTAGAACTCACTTATAATTGAGGAGAAAATGATGCAGAAAAATAGCAATTTCAAGCTTGGCTAGATCATTTCCAGGGCACAACCTACTTCCTGCTCCAAAAGGAAGGAAAGATCCTGCTTTGGGTGTATAATTCTATATTCAAATTATAAGGACGTGTTAGATGAAAACAAATGTATGCAGCATGCGATCAATAAATTTAGTAATTAAGACTTACATCCCATCTGGAAGGATTAAATTCTTTTGGATTTGGATAGATTTCAGGATCAAAGTGGACACTTCTAAACCATACCAGAATTTTCCAACCTTTGGGGATGACATATCCTGAATTCCAACACCCCATTTTCACATCATTACATTAAAAGCATTAATGTCAGTTTAAAGTTATGGATTGGATTAGAACACTTTACATCCTTGTTTAGGAAGGCAAACTGCAGTGCTTACCATTTAGACTGACATCAGTTTTTGCCTCTCGAAAAACTGTAAGTGAGAATGTTATCAAACGAAGTGTTTCATCAATCACCTGTATGCATGCCACCTCAGCCAAATTTATCTCAAATATAAACAATTACACATGTCAGCTTAATTAGCTAGACGTACCTTAGACAAATAATCCATTTCTCGAACTTCTTTAAGGGTCAGACCCTTTTGATCGGGTGGCCTTCTTTTGACTATCTCCTCTTGCTCTTTCTAAAAAATAAACTCAAAAATTAGATCCAAACTAGCTTAATATTGTAGGATGGAATATAGATATTGTTGAGTTGGGACCAAACCTTAGCTTTTTGGTGAAAGTTAGGGTGTTCCTGAAGCAGAACAGTAGCCCACATAATGATGTGGCCAGAAGATTCATGTCCTGCATTCAAGTACATGACGAGAAGATCAATGATTTCTTCATCACTCAATTTTCTACCTTTTTCATCTTCAGTATCAATCAGAGCGTCCAACATGTCTTTCTTGTTTGATGAGCAAGCCCTTTGGTTCCTCCACTTATTCACCGTAGATTGTAACACAGCCACAAGGTTTTTGCGGGCCTAAAATATTTTGTTAATTAATCATAAGGACTTAAGTTAATTTCACTTCGTCAAAAATTAAACACATACCTTGAGTGCTTTATGGTAAGCAAATCCAGGGAAATTGATGGCCATGGCTCTAACCCCATAATTAAGAGTGGTATATTCCCTCTCCAAACCCTTCATCACAGGATCACTCTCAGCGCTAAGGAAGATATGAATAATGATCCTGAAAGTAAGTTTCCTAAGGTGGGTGAGAAATTCAAATTGTCCCATAGTAGCCCACTTCTCCAAAACAGAGATAACGTTGTCTTCAATGTAGCCCAAATACATCGAAAGAGCTTCGTGACCATTGACAGGAGCTGCCGTAAGACGCCGAAGACGCTTGTGCTCTTCGTAAGACATAACAATGAAGGATTTCTTTCCAATAAGCTCCACAGCGGCTTTAGGCCAACCAAGCTGAAATGCATCATCATCTGTTAATACTTGTTTACATGACTCCACGGTTGTCACCAACACACTGGGCTTCCCATACATCAAGGCCTTGTAGATTCCTTTCCCTCCGTGCCTGTATTATTATCATTATTATTGTTGTTTTAATCAAAAGCACATTTGCATATTAAAAATCATGGTAAAAAGAGAATAAAATAAATTGGATTTGACAAGTAATGAACCTGGCAGCATAGTTGCGCATGAAAGAATCAGGGTCACAGGACTTGAAAGCTCTTAGAAAGGACCACATATTGCCAATGAAAGGCCAGCCGAAATCGCCTGGAGGCAGCAAATGCTTCATTTCACCCAGTTGACTTTCGTAAAGCCACCAATTAACCCTCTTCAGAACCCATTTCAGGGCCTGAAACGACCCACAAACTATGCTTATGATTATCAAGAACACCGTCCAAATATAACCCACCTCCATATATGTTATTATTTTGAGATAGAGAGAGAGCGAGGGAGCTTGAATTTCAAGAGTTCTTAGTCTCTGCTATATCTGTTACATGTATATATGCAAGGGACGAGTGCCCCGCCTATAAGAGAGAAATTTTATAATAAAAAAAAATCAAAGAACAATGATACAACTAAAAGTCTAAAATAATACATAATGCACAAATATTATAAAAGTGCAAGGGTAATTTTGGTAGTTCACTCTATATATATATATAGCACAATGAACCAATATTGATGTAATTAGGGGCAGAGCTTCAAGAGGATTATAGCCTTCCAAAACTTAACTTTCTTAAATCTAATATAATTAAAAAATAGAAAATATTTTTAAGTATTTTTAATATTTGGCCCTTTTAAATAGGAATGAAAACGGATAAAGTATTCGCAAAAAAATATTTCATCCGAACCAATTATATATATCCGCATTCAATAAATTATAATAGAATAAATTATATATATATAATCAGATAATGTGTATTTGTGACTCTTTATTCGTATTATATCTAAATTTTTGATGGATTTATATATTACTATTTAAATCTGTTTCAAAACTCTAATAGAATTATTCATTATGATTTAAACGGATCCAAATATCTACAGATATATGTAAAATCCAAACTCATTGACACCCCTGCTCCTAAATCCTAAATGTTGTTTTGTTTAGTGAATTATTATTTTAGTTAAAAACTGTTACTATTTGCATATTTTCAATTTGACTCCAAAGAGTCAAGCTCTGTTGCGGGAAGTAATGCTATCTATTTTTTCAGAATTTTAAAATTTTTTGAAGTTTTTAATAAATAAATTAATATGCAATTAATCTCTAATAACAAAATTATACATTATTAAAAATAAATATTTTAAATCAATAAAAGTTTTTTTGTCCGGTATCTGAAATTAGTGCATATCTAATGTTCGAATTCAAATTTTTTGCCATTAAGTCTTATACCAATTTATCTACACCTTTTTAAATAATAAAAAAGACTTTAATACAATTAAAATATAAATTAGTTTGAATTATTGGATCTATATATATATATATATATACACTTAAATAATACTATGAGAAAGCGAAAGATTTGGTCAGCAGAAGATGGGTTGAGTTGCAACCCAAGCAGGCAGCCGACCATCTCTTAGTAATTATATAAATGTCAAACTTACATTACATGGATGGTTTCCTGAAATATAATTGAAAAAGTATTCAGATTTGGAAATATCAATTATTTATCGTATTGATGTATGACATTTAACTATTTATTTTGATGAAGAATAAAAAAAAAATCATGCATAATTAGTGCATATATATATATACATTTTTTATGTAATTTTTTATTGAGTCACCATCCAATATTAACAATTTAAATTTTACAAAATTTTTTAATGGATCAAGCTATATAATTATATTGGCAGAAGGACCAAATTTATCCCTCAATTATATTCTTTGAAATGAATCATTTTCATAATTATGACCCAGGATAATTAAACTTAAAGCAATTAAGCTTCTCAATTTTTTCTCTTTTTTTCCTCTATTAGCCCGTATCAACGAATTAACTCAGTCACGGTATTTGGTCTAAAAAAAAACTCAGTTGAATGCATTTGCCAATAAAAAGCTGATACTTGTCAAAACAAGACCCTCTTCACGGGTTACAAATATTATTTATTTAAAAATTTATCACCTAATTATAAAATAGTATTAAAATTTTCATTTGTTATAATTTTATAATAAATTTTTTATAAATATTGTAATATAATATCTAAATTAAAATTTTAGTAAAATAAAATGATAATTCAACCAATTACCATGTCACATCAGCATGCAAATATACTATATTAGCAAGTTAATATGCTATATTAGTTTTTTTACTAAAATTTTAATTTGGATATTATATTCATAGAAGTTTTAGTAATAAATTACAATAAATTAAAATTTTAGTAATTTTTATAATCAAGACCAATAATATTTTTAACCCCTCTCCTCTCGGGTACTCGATCGCTCCGGCTCACATCATCTCATCCCCTTTCTCCATTTATCCTCATTGTCTAGTTTAAGTCAATGATTAATTTCATTAATAGTTATTATACTTTATTTAATTTATTCAAAAATAATTTTTAAATATTTTGTAATACAAAAATAATTAAATTATTTTTTTTACATCATTCTACTGTATTTTATTATTTCCTCAATTTTATTTTTTATTTTATTTAATTATTTCCTATTTATATTTAATATTTAATAATTAGGTTAATTAATTTAATAAGTAATAAAATTAATAAAATAAAATAATTTAAATATTTTTTATTTTTAACATATTTATTATGTTAATGATATTTATTTTCGATTTTATTTTTAATTAATTAAATAATTAAAAACAAAAATTATTTAATTTAAATTAAAATAAAATAAAAATTATTTTATTTCTAAATATTTAATAATTTAATTAAATAATTAAATATAAAGAATAAATAATTAAATAGAATAAAAATAAAATTGACGAAATAATAAAAATATAAAAATAATTTTTATAGAAAAAAATAGTTTAATATTTAATAATTTAATTAAATAGTTAAATAGAATAAAAATAAAATTGACGAAATAATAAAAAATATGAAAATAATTTTTATAGAAAAAATAGTTTAGTAATTTTGGTGTTATAAAATATTTAAAATTTATTTTAAGATAAATTGTACAAAATTTAGTCACTATCTTGAATTAACACCGACTTCCACAATCCGAATACAGCCGATGTCTCTTTTCCATTTCGTGGACCCTACAGCTCCCTTCACTGACGCCGATGATTCAGTTTCCTCCATAGATGGCCAGTTCGACGTCCAGATCTATCGCTATTCCCAAGTCCTCCGTTGTGCAAAATACTTCTCTGTTTGGTGCTAAGAGTAATTCTTCTGGTATGAAAGACATATTTATAATATAAAAATTGAGGATTTTTCTGATTTTTGAATAGGGTTTGATTAGTAGAAAAAGGAAGACAAAAATTTGAAACTAGGACTGCGCTGAAGAGAAATTGAGGATTTGGGTATGATTTTATAGGGGGGAAGATGAGATTTTGAATATTGAATTTGATAGAAGAAGGAGAAGAAGAAGAAGAGCTGAAGATTTGAAATTCTTTTTTATGGGAAGCTTGCGACTGCTTATTTTTGTTATGCGATTTCTATTATTTGTTGAACCAAAACTTCATTTCATTTGTGCCTTTTTTTTCTCTGGGATTTTCTTTCAATCGCAATGAAAGCCACAAAAATGGGGGTTTGAAGTTTTTTTTTTTTTCAAAAATTAAATCTACAGTTATAAGAGACTTGGATTTGCTTTCAATCTACATTTTTAAAAACTGAGTTCATTAAAAATGGAGCCATAAATTAGATGCATGGGTCTACAGTGAAAAATGGATAATGTCGATTGAAGTTTTTGATAGAGGAAAGGAAGGGAAAGGGGAAAGAAAGAGGAGGAAGAAGAAGAAGAAATGTAGAGGGAAGGAAAATGGGTCCACTGCAACGTGTCAGTTTCTTATTAGCGGTTTGATTAAGTTAAACGGTTTTGTAACAGTTATAAACAGAGGGATACACAGACGGGAATATTCAATAAGGGTTTAAATGATCTTAATTAAAAAGTAAAGGGCTTAAGTGCAGTGAGTTCAATTTTAAGGGGTTCAATATAGTTTAGTTAAGAGGGTGATTCGTTTTAGAGAATAGCTTAGGACAAGGGATGTATATAGTCCGGTCCAATTAGTAGATTGCAAAATCTATAGAATCGTATTAAAATGTCGGAGATTTTTAAATTTAAGCATTGTATTATATTGCTAAAAATAAATTTCCATATTGTATTGTTCCGAAAATTTGAGACAGTTCGGTATAATTTTTCGATTTTTTCGATACTAAACAATATAGTACAAAACAAATTAAATAAATACATGATATGCATGTATCCAGTCTAACCCGGACCTATATTGTCTCCATTCTACATAGACTATGGCACCTCCACTATCAACTGCTACTATGACATTATACTGGCTCTATAACCTACATACATAAATAAACATAATAAGCTTTTCATAGCTTAGTAATACATATATACTTAACATATTTAGCATGAAATCGTATAATTTATGACGTATAAATATTTTGGTGATGCAATTATATTCAAGTCATATAATCATATAAATATTAAGGCACGCCATGCTCATATAAATAGTATATATTTAATTCATACCTCTTTTATGCATGTTCAATTCATTAATAAAATGCATATCTTTTCTTTATTATATTATCTCATCATGATAGCATTTCACGTGTTTATATCCTAGGATAATCATCATAAAATTGATTGCTCACAATTCTTTTATTATTCATATATCTTATGTGTGTAAATCAATATTTACACATATTAACTATCACGACATATAAGCATGTAAATCATGTCTAAGGGATAGAGAATATGTTGCATCAAGTATATGCAATAGTCATGTTCATGTCACATTACATATCTTGTACTTTTATAATCTTTTATTGTTATCCATTTCTCCTGTTTCTCAACTTTATCTGTCTTTTTTGTTTTCTTTTTCCATTAGCAACTTTGACAAATAGCTCAAGTTTTCATAGTATCAATGACCCAAGCCTCATTCCTGGGCCGGATACGGGATGTGAAGTAGGTGTACCCAGTCCAAGGCTAGACAACCTACTCACTCTCTGTGTACTCGACCGAGCTCCTCAAGTCAAATGACCGAGTATAATAATGGATATAAATGCTGGTAATAGGAGCACTCAGTCTAGGGCTAACAACCATGTTCTCTTCTCATACCTCGCAATGATAATGGATATAAGTGTCGGGAATAGGAACACCCAGTCCAGGGCTAGTCCTTGTTCCCCTCTCATACCTCGTAGCAATATGTATCATTTATTCCTTTTATAGTACATCATCTATTCTAAAATTAGTCCTCGGGTAGAAAAATGGGCATTTAGTACTATACTCTTCTCATTTCTTTTATTTCCATTATGTTCTTACATGCCTCAATCCATATACATGACACATATCACAGTCTCGTGCATATTCTCATATGTCTCAATTAATATCCAAAGCATATAAACATATTCTCAATATAATTATACCCATAGTCATGTATTTCACATGCATAGGCTCTATGGTAGTCCAATTGCCACCCAACCTTTCAATACTTTAAATAAATATATTAAAACATACTCCGATTATGTAATGTCTGTAATTTAGGTCCGGATAATTAATATATTTAATTACCGCAATTAATATTATTAGAGTCTAAAATTGGAGTTTAAATATTAATAAAAGATTTTATTTTTGTTGTGGGTGATTTAATTAAAAAAATATAAAGTTGAGAAAAGTTATAAGAAAGAAGTAAAAGTCAAGGTTTTAAGTGGATATTTGGCAAAAACAAGAATGGACCAAATTGACATATTTACCAAAGTATAAAAACCCTTCTTCTTTCTTATTAACATCAGCCTCAAACCCTAACTTTTCCACCCAAATTCGTGCTCCCTCTTCACCCCTCCATTTTCCTACCTTTTTTCACTCAAAGGAAGCCAAAATCACCAAAAACTAAAGGAAAAATCACTTATATAGCCCAAAACACTTTAGAAAAGAAGAAAGAGGAAGTTGTTGGAGCTAAAGAAGTCATTTTCTTAGAGAAAGAAGAAAAGAAGAAGCTAAACACTCAAATCTACATTATTTTTGGTAAAGAAAGAAGTAAGTGAAGCTAAAAATCATCTTGTCTTCTTTTTTTCTCTTGTTTTCT
>CATIWF010085991.1:0-12159 GCA_949630135.1 Balakata baccata
AAAGATGACATGGTTTCCCTTATTACATAATTGACTCACACTTAAAAGATTATGCTTCAAACCATCAATAAGCATGACATCATCTATAATTGAAATGCCATCAAGTCCTATGGAACCAATGCCAATTACCTTGCTTTTAACATTGTTTCCAAAGGTAACGTTACCTCTATCTACACGATTGATGATTATAAAGAGGTTCATGTTTTTGGTCATATGCCTTGAACATCCATTATCTAATAGCCACACATTTTCCTTACTTTGTGGATTTAAGGCACACTTACAAAACAATAATTCAAGTTTGGTTATTAGGTACCCAAATGAACTTAGGTCCTTGGGGATTAGTTCTAGAAGAATCCCTATAGGATTTTCCAATCAAATAATGAATATTTATGTGCCCAAACTCTATAAAACAGTGATATTGCTTAGTCTTGAAAGACTTTATACAACCTTCTTATTTGAGGCAAAAGAAGAAGTGCAACAACATACATAATCATGTATGGTGGGTGCTTTCCTAGGTGCATACTTCTTGTACAAGAAGGCAAGGTTGGCCTTTTGAGCTTTCCCTCTTGAGCCAAGTAACCCTTTACTATCTTTCTTTGAGGAGGGGCTTTAGTGTGTGATTTGTTCTTTGCTTTATAAGCTACTATCTTAAGAGAAGAGGTTTGTGATGTAGAAGCTTTCACAAATATAGTGCTAAGTGTAGATGACGAAGATGATGCTTCTTTAAAGCCTAAGCCATGTCTCACTAAGGGACGTCTTTGAGATACAATAAAGGTATCCAAATTCTCCTTCCCTCTGTAAAATTTAGAAATAGAGAGTCTCAACTCTCCAACCTCATTTTTCAAAGCATTATTTTCTTTAAGTAAAGAGTTGGTTGATGGTCTAGAAGAAATATCATCCAATGACTTTTTAAGAGAAGCATTAGAAGTTTTTAGCTCTTCCACAACCTTTTGAAGGTTAGATATATCATCCTTAAGTTTAAAGCTACTTCTTTTATGAAAATCCATTTCCTTTTTGTATCTCTCTACTTCTAAGCTCATGACCTCAATGAGATCGCCATCGACATCATCATCATCACAAGAATTTAAAGCATAAGAGTAAGAAGTGGAAATTACCTCATTGGAGTTGGTTTCTTTTTTCTTCGAGAAGACTTAGAACTAAAGTCTCTATCTTCATCAGCAACTCTATCTGCATAACAATCATCTCCCCTCATCATCATTTGATGTAAAATCATCCCATGTAGCTTTGTGGCATTTTTCTCCACCATCCTTGTGAGACTTGTCCTTGTACTTCTTAAGCTTAAGAAATTTGGATTTGATGTCCCCTTTCTTCCCAAACTCATTGCATTTCATCTCCTCCTTGCTTTTGTTAAAGTTGGATGAAGAGCCTTTGAACTTTGAGGCTCTTTGCTTATAATTCTTAATAGTCTCATATTTGTTGACTATCATCTTCTTCATCTTCCTAAATAGCATTGCTATTTCCTCATACTCTTCTTCACTTAACTCATCATCAGTAATGAGGCATAAGTCTTGATTCTTGGAGGAGGTAGTGCTTGCCTTGAGTGCAAGAGGCTTTTTTTCTCTCCCTTTCCATTTCAAGCTTCTTGTCTCTAGCAAGAGCCATCTCATGAGTAAGAAGCTTACTAATGTGCATGTTAGTGGGAATAGTGCCTAGGTCCTCATTGGCTTCTTCAATATCGGCCATCCTTGAACAATACACTATGGAAAAAAGCCAAAATAGCAACCACATATAATGGTAGCTATTCACCAAACAATTAATCTAGTTAGTGACCAAAATTGACCAAAAAAACAATTAAAATAATAGCTACTACTTAGAGACCATACTGCTACTACTTGTGGTTGCTAAATTTGGTACATTTTTTTGGCAGGAGTTTTAGAGACCACAACGTGTTTGCTACCACATTATTTTGTGGTAGCTAATCAGCGACCATAAATATAGTGGTTGCTATTAGTTACCACAAAATAATATGGTAGATATTAGCAACCACTTTAGTTGTAATAACAACCACATAATAGTGGTCGCTAATTGCTACCACACTGCATGTGGTAGCTGATCAGTGACCACCCTATTTTGACCATTCTTTGTGGTCGCTACATGTTTTAGTGTATAATATTTAATAATAATATATATAAATAATTGTTATTAACTATTAATTAATTATTTATATTAATTAATAGAAATTAAAAAATATTTATATATAATTATTATTTAGAGCCGGAATTGCATTCCTACTACTATACATAAATAGTTGAAGCTAGTACTCAATAAAAATGATATAAGAATCTGACACTTAAATTAGAGTTCAATTGATTAATTTAAGAGAGAATTGATTAATTGAACTTCAATTGGATTTCAATTTAATTATCAAAATTAGAATCGAATTGATTAGTTGAACTTAAATTAAATTTCAATTAATTGATTTGAGATTTAGTAGATTAGTTAAAATTAATTATAGTGAAAGTTATTAAAGTTATGATTTAGTTATTTAAATTTGAACTCAATTAATTAAATTTAATATAAATTAAACTAATGTTAAGTATACTTCTAGTAATTAAATTAGTTAATTAATATATATATATATATATTAGTTAATTAAATAAATTATAATAACAAAAGTAATAATATATAATATGGTCATTGTATAATATACCAGGTATATTAGTAAACCACGACAATTGAACAAATCATATTATTAAATGACCATCGAATAGATCCAAATGAATAATTTAAAATGGCTCAGATTATGTATATTATTAAATCCAACGATTTATGTGGAGGCGACTTATCATAGAAAGATTACCCTATATAATATAATATAATTGAATTAATTAATTAAAATATAATTTGATAATAAATTTTAACGATAGCCCAAATTAATATCACATTAAATCTTGATCACTCAGTACGTTTTCACAATACCAATTGAACAAAAATATTAATTAAATTGAATATAAATTAAACTAATTTTAAGTAAATTTCTTTTAATTAAATTAGTTAATTAATATATAGATATATTAATTAAATAGATAAATTATAATAACAAAAGTATATATATAACATAACAAATGAGCTAATCATATGTATCATTAATTAATGATCATCCAACAAATTTAAATGTATGATTTTAAATTTTTTCAGATCATGTATAACATTAAATCCAACTGTGTAACATCTCTCGATATAACTAGAATTCCAACCAATTATAACAATTGATATTACAATGCATGATAGTTAAAACCTGTTAATTTAAAACTTTTTCCTGTATCATGGTTATAATAATTTAAAAATAAAAATCAAATTCAGTTTGCAAAAAATTAAACTTTACTTTACAGACCATGAAAACCCTTGAGCTACACCTAGATCAAAAAATAATAATACAACTTTTTAAAAGCAAAACAAAACTAAGTACTTTTATTACACTCAAGCCCATGAGCATGACATATATATTTATTATCACCCTCCTAGTGCCAGCTTGACTTTTGACTCATCGAACTCCATTTTCTCGTCAATTCCAGCTTGTACCTTAAACATGCATATAGGGAAAAACCACACACACATTACACAATTCAAGCTCAGTATCCACACAATCATTTAAGCCTAGGTATTTTATGCTTATATATATATACCTTTGCTTGGATAGGAATTACCTCTTTCTATATTTTACCCACTTTTGTTTCCATACTACCACCTACCTTGACAAATAAACATTTGCACCATAATCAACAATGCCTTTTCTGTGTTTTTCCATGGTTGAGTTTATTTCTGTACATTTTGTACCCAGTAATATAGATTTCTTTTTTTCTTAGAATATATTTTATTAGGTATTTCCTTTAAACTGATATTATCAATTTCTCTCTCTCTCTCTCTCTTTTTGCGCAGGAAAACCGCTATATGGTAGCAGATGTGTGCTACCCCAAGTCAGTAAGTAATTACTTTCACTATCATTCCTTAACAAATTCGGATTGGATTATAGGATGACTGATCAATATACTATTTTATTTCTCTATATTACTTTTGCAGCCTGTAGGTTATATTCGTTTTTAGCAGAGTAATTTAGTTGCAAGGCAGGTATGCTTTCTATCAACATAAATTGGATATAAAATAGAAGGAAGCTTCAAATTCAAAGTCATTGAAAATATTAGGATTCGAGTTGTTAGATATATATATATATATATATATATATATATATATATATATATATATATATATATATATATATATATATATATATATATTATTAAATAGCACGCTTAAGCTTTTTATGATTTAGTTGTAGTATACTGTTTTGTTTATAAATAAATATCTTAAAAATTATATTAAAGATATATATAAAATTTCTACCAATTATTATTGCATATTTCTAAAAAGAAATTAAATTAAATTTTTATAATTATTAAATAAGTATAAAATAAGTAAATGAGTACTAATTAATATTCATTGAAAATTATAAAATGTTAACCATTTTGAAACAAAAATAAAAAAAAATTAAATGATATCTATTAGGAATAGAAAGAATACTCCGTTCATATATATGTATTTATAAAAATAAAAGTGGAAAATAAATTTTAAAAGGAAAAACTATAATTTGAGCAAGGAAAAAAAAAGTGGGGTAAGAGAAATTAATCATAATTATGTCGAGGAAAATATAAATAGTCATTTTTTGATATATATAGTCAATGTGTGCTAATTTTTATTTTATAGCAAATAAAATAATGTCAGCATAACCCCTCCATTTCTTCATCGAATTCCAAAATACAAATAATGTTGTGCATTATAGGGGTGCTAGTTTTTCTAGTACTAATTCAAGATTGAGCTAAATTAATTAAGTAATTTTTTTTTTGTATTACAGGAGTGGTAGTTTCAATGGCCCTGACATATAATATTGTTGCTTTTAATTATTTCTTTTAGGTAAGCTCCCTATTTCATATATTATTCGAAATTATGCTTTGATATATATGAAGTGTCATAGATGTGTTGTGGAATTTGGTGAATTATGAGAGTAATAAAGATGACATTTGGAGTGTTTGTTTGTCTATATATTGTGGAAATGCGTGTTGCTATATAGTATTTAGGGTGTGACCTTGCATGTGTTTTGTTTGTTGAGATGTGATTAATTTGTTTTTAAAACTCACAAGTTATTGATATAAACCAAAAATAAAAATGGAAAGTGTATATTTATAGGGATGATATACCCAAAAACAAAAATGGAAAGTGTATATTTATAGGGATATAAGTAATATAATATAATACAGTTAGTAAATTTTAATATTGATTGTTAATAAACAACAATATTAAGTTATATTTTGCTAGTGTGAGATGAAAATGATGATGCGCTGAGTGCTATAATGTGTTGAACAACTTGTTTCTCAGAGCGGTGCATCCAGTAGCCATCAGCTGTTCCTTGAGCATCATCAGCCACTACCATCTTGACTTGTATTTTTTTTTTCTTTTTATTTTAAAAATATTGTTACAAATATTGACATATTAAATTTTTAAATAATATTAATATTTATTGTGTTTAGTTATACTTTATTTGAGATTCAAAATAATTTAAGTAATGAATTATTATTATTACAATATTAAAATTTATATAATTTATTATTGAACAAATATTAATATCAAATAATATTAAAATATATAAATAATAATATTAAATATTAAATGGAAAATAAATATAGTTAAATAAAAATAAATTAGATAAAAAATATATTATATATTGTGGTCGCTCAAATTTACAATGCAAAATTAGTTATTTAATATGTAATACATTCAGTGACCACATTTGTGGTTGTCAAAAAGCGGCAACCATAAAATGTGGATGCTGAATTAGACAAAAAAAAATGTATTTTTAGCGACCACTGTGGTGTGGTCGCTAATGTAGTCTCATACGGGTCTCTTTTTAGTGTTGTTGGCGACCAAGTGAGACCATTTAGCGACCATAATTGTGGTCTCTGATAGCATCCACAAATTTGTGGATGCTATTAGTGACCATAAGGTGGTCGCGGATAGCATCCACATAGTTGTGGATAAAATGTGGTCGCTAATAGCATCCACTTGAAAATTGTGGTCGCTATTTGAATTTGTGAGCAGTGTTTCTGCTACCATAATTGTGGTCACTAAATGGTTTAGTGACCACACTGCTAATACATTTTGTAGTAGTTATTTAATTTTTTTTTTTTGTAGTGACACTCTCAGAAGAAGAGTCATTAAGATTTTATTGTTGATATCTTAAAGTCATGTATGTCTTTTATATTTCTTCATGCCATTGATTATGGTAAGAAGGCGATTGGTCATGTTAGTGATAGACTCATTAGATTTCATATTGAAGAGCTTATACTCGTTTATGAGGAGTTGAATCTTCCTTGAACGAACTTGCTTGGTGCCTTCATGGTAGTTCTCCAAAGTCTTCCATATGTTATGAATGGTTAGACAATGTTAAACTCATCCACACTCTTCAAGAAAAAGAGAGCTTGTATGAATGGTTATGACCTTTTTATTTTTGCCATTTTCCTTCTTGTGTGGCTCAAGCCACTCATCCCTAGGAAGGATGACATCTTCACCTTTGGCATTCTTCTTTGTTAGAGTTGTCTATTGTTGCGAATACAATCTCATTCGTCAATTCCTTCACTATCCAAGTACCATTCCATTTTAAACTTTCATAGGGCATAATTTGATTCATTAAAGAATGGTTAGACGTTTTGGAATCCTTCGTTGGCCATTGATGATCTTTTCTAAAACTAATTAAGCTTGAATGTTAGACCTTAATTTGACACCAATTATTGCCCAAATAATCACCAAAAAGGAGGGATGAATTGGTGCAGAATTAAAAATTTTGGCTAAAAGGAATGAACAAAAATAAATAGTATAAAGGAAGAGATAGATACACAAATTTTTTATAGGTTTGGGTATTAATGAACCCTACTCTTTTCTCCAATTGTAATTGGGTAATCAATAATTTAAGACCTTATATTAAACTTGAGAATTTTGCTAGCTAACTCATAACTAGTTATTTTCCCGATGGCTCACACTCAACCCAAATTTGTCTTGTATTTTACTGGTCAACACAATAACCAATTTCTTGAATTTTAGCTCACACACAGCCTTTATACAAGAACAACCTAAGTGTTTAAGGCTAACATTTGAACCCTTACAAGATTTGATGATTGAAAGATGAAAAAATAAATTGCAAGAGTTTTGACACATATAAAATAGTTGGTCATCACAAATGGCCTTTTGGAAGGGTATTTATACTGATTATCCACCAATTAGCCATTTCAAATTGATATGATAACTTTTCATAACGTTCTCATACAATTAAGGGTATAAGACTTGTCTCAGACATGACAATTCATTTTGTGGACAAAATTCTTCTTTTGAACTCAAGTGGCTTTCATCCTGGATGTGAGCCTACATACCCGGGCGGGAAATCTAGGTCTTGGGCGAGACTTACACGACTCGAGCCTTTGACTGAATTGTTCACATAGCAAACAAAGTTCAATTGACTTGAAACTTTAAACACTCTCAACAACACTAGATAAATGTATTAGTGACATTTAATTTTATTGTCAAGATCAAAATAGGAATCAATCACTATAAGTTCAACATGTGGAATCTCCATAGCAAAATGGGATCATGGAGAGAAAACAATAGCATCTATTTAATGTCATAAGGGCTATATTGTTTCAAAGCAACTTACTCAATGACCTTAAGAGTTTTGCTCTAATTCATATAGTGTACCTTATTAATAGACTGCTAACACCTCTATTAAAATATAAAATTCCTTATAAGTGTTTTGCATAGCAAGGAAGCAAACTTGAGCAGCCTTAAAGTTTTTGATTGTTTATGCTATGCATCAACTTTATCACAACATATATCTAAATTACAGCCATGAGCTGTAAAGTGCATCTTCTTAGACTTTCCAATAGGAACTAAAGGATACAAACTTCTTAATTTAGGCACAAATCAAGTATTTTGTTTATTGAGATGTGTACTTCTATAAATCTATTTTTCCATATACAAAATTAGAAACAATTGATAAAGATTTTGTCTTACCTAAAATTGTTAGACTAGAAACATTAGATATTCTTCCAGTATCTAGCATTAGTACTAGCTCTAATATAGCTACTGAAATAAATATTAATTATAAGATCTAAACAAGAACTAGAAGATGTTAAAGATGTGCTTTAAAGACAATTACCTTTAGCACTTATTGTACAAACTCATTTTATATATATAAAAGTTTCATTTAATTGATGTTCATTTATATTATGAATTGATAAAATCTAAAATCAATTAATGAAGTCTGTGATATAAACATATTATGATGGAAATCATGATGAGATCATGATATTGAGATTTTTATTATGTGTAATTATGTTAGTATCTAAATTATTCCTAATTATAGAATTAATGAGATGAGATATTATTAATTCAGATAGACTAGACTGACTTTCTGGTCAATTGGAGGTCATGATGTGCTACTAAATATCGCTCATGACTTGCTTGAGATCAAGTGTTGATCGAGTGGCTAACATAACTAAAAACCTAATAGGTCATATGTAATGAAGGTACGCAAAGGACGTGAAATGGGCTTTTGAATTGGATCCAAAACTAAGAAAGAAAATCTGAGTCTAGGTAAAATCGCAAGCGGGAAAGATACATTCTCGAGCGTGAATTGTTTAGCAATCGTGAATGATATTTTTGCAACCGCACTTTTGTCCTGAATGAGATTGTCCCACTCCTGAGCTATATAAGGTACTGGACTAAAACCATTTTTTGTCTTGATCGGGAAAGGATTTCATGATCTAGAACTTTGTGATTATGATTAAATTGCGAGCACGAAAAGTATTTCGCAATCGCAGTTTGTGTCTGATAAGAAACCGAATCAAATTAGGAATCTTAAATCGTGGGTTCCGAATCCTATTCTCTTAATGGAGTGTAAATACCCTATTTAGAGACAAAGGATAGCTACAAGCTCAGAAATGAAAATAGTTCATTCTCTCCCTCTCTCAAAGAACAATTATCTTTTACCAGCATAAAAGATAATTGAACAGCCATTCCCTTAGAGGTTTTATTTCTTTGTGTGGACTTTCATTAGATATAATCCAGCAAGGATTACTGTGGTTTACGATAATCCAGTAAAGTGAATAGAAGGAGAAGAACTCTGATATTAAATGTAGTAATCTTCAGCTTTAGGGTTAATCGGTTTTATGAAAATAGGGCGATTCATGGTTTGGGATTAAAATTTTATTTTTTTGCTACCTCTAGATGTATATGATATGTCTATGAATCCCAACAGAAGACCACCACACCATCTAGCATATTACAATTGTTATCTTGCTACTTGTAACTCTACTACTTTTGATCATCCTAAAGTTGATGCATTTACAAGTATTATCATAGTGGTTCTCATTATCCTATTTCTAAATATGTTTCATACGCAAATCTTTCACACACACATACAACATATTCTATTAACATCTCTTGTGAATATGAACTAAAGAGTTATGTCAAACAGCAAAGGATACAAAATGGCAAGCAGCTATGGATGAAGAACTAAGGG
Organism: Balakata baccata; assembly: GCA_949630135.1. Taxonomy (NCBI): domain Eukaryota; kingdom Viridiplantae; phylum Streptophyta; class Magnoliopsida; order Malpighiales; family Euphorbiaceae; genus Balakata; species Balakata baccata. The sequence continues at coordinate 9,584 of CATIWF010085991.1, forward strand.
CAATTATAGCTATTAAGACTATGATTTTGATAGACCTACTTGAAGGAAAGCAATCAATTGGTTGTAAGTGGGTATATAGGATAAAGTACAAATCAGATGGCATGCTTAAGAGATGATTGGATAAACTAGTAGCTAAAGGCTACACACAAAAGGAGGAGATTGAATTCACATAAACTTTTTCCCTAGTAGCCAAAATGTCAACTATAAGAATTCTTCTAACTATTGCTGCAACAAAGGAATGGTACTTGGAGCAATTGGACATCAACAACACAGTTTTTTACATGGAGATCTCAGTGAATAAGTATACATGGTCTCTCCATTTGGCCTCAATTGCATTTTCCTCTAATATAAAGTGCATGTGACCTACAACTCACCACATCTCTCTCCTTTAGCTAGTTAAAGTTTGCATTAACTAGAGTTAATTAATAGTCAGATGTAGATAAGGTTAGTCAGTTATTCCATGTCAGCTTGATTATTTTATGAAAGGAGACTAAGCTTGTAATTTTTCAATTATTGAAAATTCAATTAATTCTTGAGTATTATTCACAGACTGCTGAGCCAATGTGAAAGCTATATATGCAATTTGGAGTTGGAATAGGAATACATCTATTCATGAAGCAACTTCATTTTCATGGGGGGACATAATTGTCAGTTCACTAATAAAAAAGTAGTAATGAACAATGAAAGTGAATCGAGCTTATATATATTATTAATAGATAAGTCTTATTTTAGTTTTAATGTATGTATTTAAGAATCATTATCTACTTTTTATACTATAAATTAATAAACTTTGAGTTCTAATAAGTTCCATAAAAAAAGATAAAATATGTTTGTGCATATATGATACATGTATGTTGTCATTAAATTGCTTGATTCATAATTTTTTTTTTCCTTTTTCAAAGTTTAGCTAGGTCAATTTTTATGTTTGACAAACTAATGGTCAAACCATATAATGTTCATCATATAAAAGGATCACAACTATGTGCATGTTTGATAATTCATAGTAAATAAGGCTAAAGAAGAACATAAAACGGTAAAATTGCAAAATATTATAAAGTTTAAACCAAAATTGCCCATTGCCCTACTCAACTTGTTTTGACTCACTAACTAAAAACAAAACACCTTTAGGTTATGTTTGGTTCATAGAACAGTCTAAGGAATAGAATAGCTATTCTACCAGATTTAGTATTCCATAATTTGGTTCAACTTAAAAATATGGAATTCTAATTCCATGGAATAATAATTCTATGATTTTTTTGAGAATGCATCATCTCTTCCGCCCATTCTTTTTACTGCCTAAACCAGATGTTTCAGAAAACTGAGAGAAAGCCACTACCATCAACCACCAATAGCCTCTTGATTCCCGATAAAATGTGTAAAAAAATATGAATAAGGAGATAAAAAGAACTTACAATGGTAGTAGAAACTTCTCCCCCTTTTGTAGCTAGAAGCAAGCGGCTTGGTTTCCTTTTAGTGGGAGGATTTAAAAGTAAGACTGATAAAACCCTATATTTTGTTTAATCCATTATATATTGGGTGCAATGGGTTTGTTCAGACCCAAATAGGATTGCTGAATTCAAGGCCTAACATCTTAGGCCTCTTTTGTATTATTGAAAATTGAAATATCACAATTTATCTTTGTTTTATGAATTTATTATTGAGGAAATTTCACTAAACAACAGCTTTTATCTTTTTATCTACAAAAATATCGCCAATACCTTTTTTTTTTCAATTTTGACCTATCTCTTTCTTCCTTTCTTCATATCCTCCACCTCCCAAACTTCTTCGTCGATTGCATATCATCCCAAGATACCGTTCTTGATGATGGCAGAACCTTCAGATCCGATTTTGCCTCGTAGAGTTATCTCGAAACCAATAAAGATGCGTTTGTTTATGTTCCTGCGAATGCCACTCTCAGTTCTTCTTCTCCTTCTACTCTCCCTATATATCACAACGTGAGGATTTTAGCTTCTGATTCTCGATACATGTTTCATGTTTCTCAATATTGATGGCATTTGATTCATCTTTACTTCTATTCTCTCCTCAATGTGAAATATAATCTAACCTCTGTTATTTTCAGTGTAGCAACAGATGATTTTATTCTTTTACATGAATTATCTATGAATAATAACTCCTCTGTGGTCTTCAAGGGATATCTTTTGAACATTTTAAGAGAAAGAATTTCCCTCATTTTCAAGCCAATCAAGAATTCTTATGCATTTATCAATGCAATTGAGGTTGTGTCTACACCTGATTCATTTATTTCATATTCTGCATCCATAGTTCCTCAGGAAGGAACTGTAAATAGCTTGTTCAATCATTGGTATGAAGTATCTTACCAATAGAATGTAGAAACTTATAAAAAACTTAAGCTTAATTACCTTTTTAATTTAGAAATTTAGAATAAGTATGGGATTGTGAAATTGTGAAAAAAACTATAAAGCTATCTGCACTCATGATTGAACAATAAAACTATAAATGCCTTTTTCTTCTTTTTGGTAAATTTCTAGTAGATTGCTAGTAAACTTTGAATAGATATTTAGTAAAACTTAGGTAGATTTCTAGTATATACCTTC
>CATIWF010086043.1:0-10567 GCA_949630135.1 Balakata baccata
TTTTTTATTAAAATTTTAATTTAAATACTAAATTATAATATTTTAAAAAATTTTAATACTAATTTACAATAATTAAAAATTTTATTTATTCATTCAATCCAACCAAACTTCAATATAAAAGAGAGAATTTGACGGATACAGATATATAAAGGGAAACTCGACGAATCTCCTGTCATTGTACGGTAAGAACCTTCCAGCGCGGCGCGAGCTAACACCAAGCCAGCCAATCCAATCCCCATACGCCTAAAATACCAAACCACCATGGTTAAGTCTTAACCCCAGATCCTGGCATAGCTCACTCTAGCCGCGCCACAAAATACTCTTTTCCTTTTTCCTCCTTCTCCCCTCTCTCTCTCTCTCTCTCTCTCTCAATCTCTTTCTGTCTAAAAGTCTTCACTGGGGAAGACGACGACCCTGGCCATTCGCTTGCCATCTCACTAGCCTTCTTCTACTTCGGTAACCGTACGGATTCTTAAACTTGAACGTAAAGAACGGAGGGAGTTGAGGAGGGAGCAGAGAGAGATCTGATTTCCTTTTTCGCGGAATGGATGAGGAGAAAGGAGCTCTTGTGCACAGTTTGATTGGTACGGTAAGTGAGATAGCTTCGATCTCTGATTATAGGTCTTCCATCAAGAAGCAGTATTGTAATTTAGCTAGGAGATTGAAGCTTTTGACTCCAATGTTCGAAGAGATTAGAGAGAGCAAAGAGCCCATCCCTGAGGATACTGTTAAAGCTTTAGTTTCCTTGAAGGAAGCTCTTGATTCAGCTAAAGAGTTGCTCAGATTTGGCAGCGAAGGCAGCAAGATTTACCTGGTGAGTATGGTTTCTTTTCCCTTTTTTTTTTTAAAGTTGAACAATTTTAGTTATTCTAATTCGATTGGATCTGTTTGGCTTCTGCGAAAGTAGTGGAAAATCTCACCGATTACAAGCATTGCTTAACATTTTTGTCCAGATATAAATATTTTAATTTTGTGTAATTGTTGGATTTTTTGGATAAGTTTCGGAGTGGACTCAATTTGAAGATGCAGATGTGCTTAACCTAAAATGAAAAGAAAATAGTAGATTTGATGTTTAAAACTACATTTTCTTCATTATCAAAAGGAAGCGTAGTTGACAATTTGTTGAAAAGTTGGAAACAGATTTGATTCGCTTTTTTCGCTTTCATTTTATCCATTTTTATTTGTGACAAATTTGAATGGGCTGCTTCATTTTTGACACTGTGAATTTATTTTATTTTCTTTTCCCTCCTTTTGAAATTGAATAGAGAATCTAGATAGAATGTGTTTGCCTTGAGTTTTACTGAGTGCGAGTTTCCTTTTCATTTCTGCATCTTGGAATTAGATTCCCTTTCAATGTCTTTATTGATGATCCATTTTGTCTCCATTAGTGCTGCTCATCTTGAATTTATCGAGATGTATTATTCAGTTATGTCCTTTTCTCTTTTCATCTTTTATACAATCTGTCTCTGTTTCTTTGGCTATACCAATGGTCTGATGGTCATAACTTGATATACCATAATATTACGGAGAAGTTAAAGGTAAGGATATTCTATTCATCATCCATGATCCGGATGACATTTTCATAATTGGTAACAAATAAAAAAGGGGAAAAAAGAAAAGAAAAGATATATTTCAAATTTAATGTTGGCTTATTCTTGGATTGTTAGACATCGGCAATTTCGGCAATTCCAGTACTCACGGATAGAATCCCTTATTGCTTTTATGAATTCTGAGACTCTTGATGTGATCCCAATTTATAGTCTGCAATATATACAGGGATTATTGGTATCTTGGATTATATATTCCTCTACTTGTTGGATTAATTTAACATTTTCCAGAGTTGCATCCACACCTATGAAATATTCACAAATATTTGGTTTCATGTTCAATCATCTATGGATATAGAGATCAGTTTTATACAATCGGGTTTTTATTTTTATGAAGTTCTACCACTTTGATCTTTAGGTCAAGGGTGCTCTTCCGCTATGAATCAAGTGACACTGATAATTGCTTTGCAGACTAGGCCCCTAATGAGGCAAGGAATGCATATCATAAGGAAAGTAGGGGACAAGTTTTCTTGATTCATACATTTGTTTTATGCAATACTTTATTATTACTATGAAATTTCAATTTTTCAAGTCTTCACAATAGAAAGTACCCTAAGAATTTTGAAAATGATCTTTTTGGGGATTGAGCTCTTAAGACTGCGCTGAGAAGGGACTTAGTTGTGAGGAAGAGTATGAGGATACCTTGACTGGAAAACAGGGAAAAAAAAGTATCCTAAGATTATTGAAAGATGAATTTTTTGTAATGATATTTGCCTGAGCATTCGTGTTGTTACCCTGAAAAGTGGCATTAAAAGTTCAATAATTGTTCCATGATTTTTAACATATGTTGCTCATGTTGTAACATGTGCTTTTAAGCAACAGAAAATGTCTATTTTTGTTACAAATGCACATGCATCTGCATACTTTCTCCATTTTAAAAGTATAAGCAACTGATGGTTAATGACCTTTCACTTAATAAGTAGCGTAGCATCGATGCCTGGTTTGCTGAATTTGTTTCATGATTGTTTTCAAAGTTTAATAGTAGTAGAAGGTGTTAATTTGAAAAAAAAAAAGAGAGGAACTATTGTTTTGCTGAAGCAATCAAGTATTTTACAAGTGTTATGTAGTTGATGTTTGGTGTTCATTGGCTTAGTTTGTTATTTTATTCAGAGTCTACATTTTTCTTCTGCTTTCAGGTCTTAGAGAGGGAGCAAATTATGAATAAATACCATGAGGTGACAAAGCAATTGGAACAAGCTCTGAGTGGAATTTCCTATGAAAAGCTTGACATATCAGATGAAGTAAAGGAGCAGGTAGATCATCAATTTACAATTGTGTATGCTATTATTTGGAGATGCAACTGAGAATCCAACTCGATGCCATTCTATCCTATCCTATTCTATTGTATCATTTTATTTTGTATTAGGAAACCCAAAGCTAGCCTCAAAACCTAGGTGTTGAAGTTGGAGAGATTAATAGGTTATAAAGAGGTCCTCAATCTCATAAGCACAGGATATGGGATTAATGCCAAAGAAGGGGTAATATGTGTTAACAATCCCACCTCCTTATATCAGCCCAAGAGAAACATAAAAAACTAGTTGTTGAAGTTATAAAGGGCTAATGGGTTTTAAAGAGGCTGTCAACCTCATTAGCAACATATGTGGGATTAATGACAAAGAAGGGGCAATATATCTGAAAACAAATTGAAACACTGCACACACTGACTTGTTCTTCCTTGCAGTCTACAACAACAACTTTATACAATCCTAGAACAAAAAAATAAGGAAAGAAAAAACTACCTAATAAAATCCCTGAATGATAGGGATTCATATCATTTTAAAATAGAAAGAAAATAAGAGGAAGTTAATTCAAATCTATCAACACTTCCCCTCAAGTTGGACAGTACAAATTGTACATGTTCAACTTGCTTACAAATTTTTTAAATGCCGAACTTGTCAGTCCCTTAGTCAAAATATCTGTTATTTGTTCAACTATGGGTATGTATACCACACATATGGTACCATCTTCGATCTTTTCTTTGATGAAATGCCTGTTTACTTCCACATGTTTCGTCCGGTCATGGTGTACCGGGTTATGAGAGATGTTGATGGTTGCCTTCTTGTCACAATATATCCTCAACGGTGATTTCTGCATAACTCCTAGTTCTTCCAAAAGCATTTTCAACTAGAGGACCTCACATATCCCATGAGCAACTGATCTTAGTTTGGCTTCAGCACTACTTCTAGCTACAATCGGCTGTTTCTTACTTCTCCAAGTCACCAAATTACCCCAAACAAATGTGCACTATTCGGAAGTTGACCTTCTATCTTCTGCAGTCCCCGCCCAATCAGCATCTGTGAAAGCTTCTACTCCTCCTTCAATTTTCTTAAAGAAGAGTCCTCTACCAGGAGCCCCTTTTAAGTATCTGAGAATTCAGAATACTACCCCCATATGTTCTTTTGTTGGCGCATGCATAAATTGACTAACTCGACTTACAACAAATGTAATGTCCGGCCGAGTGTCAGATAAGTAAATAAGTTTACCCACAAGACATTGATACCTTTCCTTGTGCACAAGGTCACTATCATCATGAGTTTCTAGTTTGGAGTTCAAAACAACCGGGGTCTCTACTGGTTTGCAGCCTAACTCTTGCAGTAAATCTAACACATATTTCTGTTGGCTAACTAAAATTCCATTCTTATTTCTTGCAACTTCCATTCCCAGAAAGTACCGAAGGTTCCCAAGGTCATTCATCTCAAATTCAGCAACCAGACTTTCCTTCAATCATTTTAGTTCAACTGCATCACTACCAGTCATAATTATATCAACATAGACGATAAGTATAGTGATCTTACCATCTTTTTGTTTATAAAACAAAGTGTGATCAGCTTGAATTTGCTTGTATCCTTGTGGTCGGATTGCTCTCGTAAATCTATCAAACCATGCTCTTGGTGACTGTTTGAGTCCATACAAAGATTCCTTCAACCGACACACCTTCCCTTCCTTTTTTTTCTCATCAAATCCAGGTGGTAAATCCATGTACACTTCCTCTTCAAGGTCTCCATTTAAGAATGCGTTTTTCACATCCAATTGTTGTAATGGCCAATCTAAATTCATTGCCAAAGATAACAATACGCGAACCATATTTAATTTTGCAACCGGAGCAAACGTCTCCTGATAATCAATTCCAGAAGTTTGTGTGTATCCCTTGGCAACAAGTCTTGCCTTGAACCTTTTAATTGTACCATCTGCTTTATACTTAACCATGAAGACCGATTTGCATCCGACTGGTTCCTTCCCTTTGGGCTTCTCAACAATCTCCCATGCCATAGGAAGATGCAAATAAGAGAACTGCATGTTTGTACTTGATTCCGGATTTGAGGCTTGGCAATGAGGGATTTCAAGCACCTGTCCTCCTTTTGAATTCATTTTTCGCACATAGGTAAACCCATATGGCTGTGTTTTCCCTTTCTCAGTCATAGGATGCTCCAAGGGAAATTTTGGAAAGTTTGAATCTTGAATGATTTGATTTTGAGTTTCCTGATTTGTTGGGTTTGGGAGATCTATTTCTTTTTGCTTTTCTAAGGCTAGAAAGACTTGATTTTCGGTAGAAGAATTCAAACTTTGATATGGATTTTGTGGAGGTTGACTCGGGAGAAATTGTTGTGATGATAAGCTCGGATTGTTTGAGTAAAACGCTAATTCAGGTTCCCAAAAATACTCCCACAAATTCGGACAATTCAATTTTAAAGAATAATCATATTCACTATATTTCTCCTCCTAAAGATGATTTCTTGAGAAGAAGGGTTGATTTTCAAAGAATGTGACATCCAGAGAAACAAAGTACTTCCCTCTTTCTGGAGAGTAACATTTATAACCTTTTTGAACCATGGAATACCCAAGAAAAACACATTTAATTGAACGAGGTTCAAGTTTACTTAGGTTGGGCTCTAGATTGTGAACAAAAGCCGAACAACCAAACACATGTAAGTTTATCATGGAAGAAGATTGAATTGTGGGGTAAGACTTGAAAAGAAGATCTGATGGAGTTTGATATTTCAACACACGAGATGACATACGGTTTATCAAATAACACGCGGTTAACATAGCATCCCCCCAAAAATGTTTTGGAACATTAGAAATGAATAATAAAGCCCGAGCTACTTCTAGGATGTGCCTATTCTTTCTTTTTGAAATTCCATTTTGTTGCGGTGTTCCAACACAAGAATGTTGATGAATAATGTCATTTTCTGTGATAAAATCCCCAAGAATAGTGTTAAAATATTCTGTACCATTATCAGTACGAAGCATTTTTATGTTTTCACTGAATTGGGTCTTAATCATAGAGTGGAACTGTTTGAATGTACTAGCAGCATCAGATTTATTTTTTAAGAGAGAAACTCCAACAAACCCTGTGTGTGGTCATTAATAAAAGTGATAAACCATCTCTGATGAGTTAGACTTTGAACACAAGAGGGACCCCAAATATCACTGTGTATTAAAGCAAAAGTTTTGGAAGCACGATAAGGTTGAGAGGGAAAATAAACACAATTATGTTTGGCTAACTGACACGTTTTGCATTGAAAGAAATCATGTTTATTGAACAACGAAGGAAATAAAAATTTCAAATTACTGAAACTTGGATGACCTAGCTTATGATGGAGCAACATTATTTTTCTGTTCGTGAGAGAGTAGATCCTACAGCCATTTGAGCTTTTCCATGGATAGAATAATCATTCTCAAAGTAGTATAGTCCATCAAAATCCCTAGCACTGTCAATCCTCTTGCCCGAGATCTGGTCCTGAAACACACAGACAGAAGTGGAAAAATTTACGTCACAATCCATATCTCTTGTAATCTTACTAATTGACAAAAGGTTGCAAGATAAATTAGGCACATGAAAAGCTGATTTTAATTCAATATTTGGTCCAATTTGTACAGAACCAGTCCCAGCCACAATAGAAAAAGAACCATCTACTATCTTAACCTGATGTGTACCAGGACTTGGTGAATAAGATGAAAATAATTTTCCACATCCGATCATGTGATCCGTAGCTCCAGAATCAATGATCCATGGCTCACCTTTCTCAGTAAATTCACCAAAGGCAGCCATTGAAGTACCTTGTGCCATGAGAGAGGTTGACTTTATTGGGACTGACAGAATTTTCCGAAGTTGCTCTGCTTGTTCTTTTGAGAAGACAGCTCCAAGGGAATTTTCACCATCAGATTTACCACTATCACCCTCTACAGCCACCTGAAATCCTTTCCCATCACACTCACAGGAACGACTTGGGGTCCAATTTGCTGGTTTGCCGTGTAGTTTCCAGCAAGTTTCTTTTGTATGGTATGGTTTTTGACAGTGTTCACACTTCTTTTTGTGGTTCTTTGAATCCTCACGATTGTCAGATCCTTTTGCTACAAGAGCTGAGGCATCATTGATTGAAACAGAAGTGCCACCAATCATCACTCGACGACGGGATTCTTTACGCCTCACTTCAGCAAATTCTTCAATTGGTGGCATAGGTCGTGATGCTAAAACACGGCTGCGTACATCATCAAGTTCCTTATTAAGTCCTGCCAAAAAATCATAAATCTGGTCAGCATATACCATTTCTTTATACATTCGTGCATCATCAGTATTCTTCCATGGCAGAGACACAAACAGATGTAGTTCCTGCCACAATTTTGTCAGTTCACTATAGTATTGTGTTACATCATTCTCCCTTGGCAAAGATTCCTTATTTTCATTCTTAATTCAAACATTTGAGAAGAATTTTTAAGATCCGAGTAGGCCAAATGTACAGTATCCCAGATCTTCTTGGCAGTAGGGAAGAAAATATAAGTATTAGCAATGGTATCTTCCATGGAATGAATTAGTCAAGCCATCACCATTGAGTTTTGCACCTCCCAATTAGAATATGAAGGGTCTGTAACTTCTGGTTCAGCAATTGAGCCATCCAGGTATCCTAGTTTTCCCTTGCCACGAATTACCATCATAACTGAGTGAGACCACTTGAGAAAATTCTTCTTGTTCAGTTTCTGGTTTGTAATTTGTAGGGAGGTAAGATTTAAATTGTCAGAAATTGCAGTGGGAGCAATTGTAGGGCTTGACCGAACATCACCTAAAGTGACTTCTGAGTCACCAGCCCTGCTTGCTCCTGTCATAGCGGTTTCCACCATGTTCTCCTCAACTCACAATTAGTACAGCCTTGGCTCTGATACCATGAAAACAAATTGAAACACTGCACACACTGACTTGTTCTTCCTTGCAGTCTACAGCAACAACTTTATACAACCCTAGAACAAAAAAATAAGGAAAGAAAAAACTACCTAATAGAATCCCTGAATGATAGGGATTCATATCATTTAAAAATAGAAAGAAAATAATAGGAAGTTAATTCAAACCTATCAACAATATCTTAACAACCTATTTGCAGTGCAATATGAGTTCAGTATCATAATTGTCATTCATTATCTCCAATATGTGCCTTGTCACTTATAATTCCTTTTTCTTTGTTAATAATCTGACGACAATACACTCATAGAGATTGACTTTTGAGCACTCCAAAAGTAGTTTTGATCCTTTTTTGGTGTCCTTCAACAGACTTGAAAAGAAATAGTGAAAGAAAGCGAACCATTGATTTAACATAAGTGGTCCCAAAATAAAGCTCTTTCTGTTCTGACAATTTCATGTTAATTTATTGTGTTTTTTTAATGTTCAGGTTGAGCTTGTACTTGCTCAATTCAGAAGGGCCAAAGGAAGGGTTGACGCTCCAGATGTTGAGCTGTGTGAAGATCTTTTTTCACTTTTTAACAAGAGCAACGATGCTGTAATTGATCCAGCTGTCCTAAGAAGATCATCTGAGAAGTTGCAGCTGAGGGGGATAGCAGACCTTACACAAGAGTCATTAGCTTTGCATGAAATGGTTTCTTCCACTGGTGGTGACCCTGGGGAAAATATTGAGAAGATGTCGATGCTATTGAAGAAAATTAAGGATTTTGTGCAAACGGAAAATCCCTATATGGACGCTCCTGCAAGAGAAAAGAACCTTCCTCCAAGTGGCAGTGGACAAGCTTCCACCACTGGGAATCACAAGGCGCCAGTTATACCAGATGACTTCCGATGTCCGATATCTTTGGAATTGATGAAAGATCCTGTTATTGTTTCAACAGGGCAGGTAAGTTCCTCTATAGTGATGTCTACAATAATGATTTTTTTTTTTTAAAATTCTAAAAGATTATTAGAGACAAAACTCCACACAATATGATTGGTTGCAAACATGAGATTTGACTTCTAACATGATAAGTGTCTTTTTAGAATTCTTTCCTAGACATATGCCCCTATCTGTCAACATAATGTCTTTCTACCTCTTGTTTTTTAATAGGTTTTCCTTTGTTTTGTTGTAGACATATGAGCGTTCCTGCATTGAGAAGTGGCTAGAAGTAGGGCATAACACATGTCCAAAGACACAACAGACCCTCACTAGTAATGCTCTCACACCCAACTATGTATTGCGCAGCCTCATAGCTCAGTGGTGTGAAGCAAATGGGATTGAACCACCAAAACGATCCAGCAGTTCTCGTTCCAACAAAACCTCATCTGCTGAACGGGTGAAGATTGAAATGCTCCTCCATAAGCTCACATCTGGAAGTCCTGAAGACCAGCGATCTGCTGCAGGTGAGATTCGCCTTCTTGCAAAGCGCAATGCAGATAATCGTGTGGCTATTGCTGAAGCTGGTGCAATCCCTATTTTAGTGAGGCTCCTTTCAACACCTGACTCTCGCACTCAAGAGCATGCTGTTACTGCACTTCTGAACCTTTCCATATTTGAAGATAACAAAGGAAGCATCATATCAGCTGGGGCAGTTCCAGGTATAGTAAATGTTCTCAAGAAGGGTAGCATGGAAGCTCGGGAAAATGCTGCAGCCACCCTTTTTAGTCTTTCAGTTTTGGATGAACACAAGGTTACAATAGGTGCTTCAGGGGCCATCCCCCCACTCGTGACACTTTTAGGTGAGGGTACACAGAGGGGGAAAAAGGATGCTGCAACTGCACTTTTCAATTTGTGCATTTTTCAGGGGAACAAGGGAAAGGCAGTGAGAGCTGGAGTTGTGCCCACACTAATGCGCCTGCTGACTGAACCTGGAGGTGGAATGGTGGATGAAGCACTGGCTATATTGGCGATATTGGCTAGCCACCCTGAAGGGAAGGCAGCTATTGGAGCTGCAGAGGCAGTGCCAGTTTTGGTGGAAGTTATTGGGAGTGGATCCCCAAGGAACAAAGAGAATGCAGCAGCAGTTTTGGTGCACCTTTGTTCTGGAGACCAAAAACACTTGGTAAATGCACAAGAACTCGGAGTAATGGAGCCACTACTTGTTTTGGCCCAAAATGGCACAGACAGGGGAAAGAGGAAGGCTCGACAGTTGATTGACTGTATGAACAGATTTGTTGAGCAACAAAAGCAGGCTCAAGCACAAACTGAGGCTCAAAATCAGCAAACCCAGCCATCATCAGCAACCAACTCTTCTGATAGCTGACATATTTTTGTTCCTCAATTTGCTGATTTTGTTTTTTATTTCTTTTCATCTACCCGGAGATGTGGCCTTTTGGAGGGCAGGTGGAAAGTCACTTGCCCAGTTTGTAAGTTATTCGTTTGTTTGTGTGAAAGTGAGGACTACACTTGAAAAATACCAGGAATCCAATGTGGGGGGAAGAGAAAAGAGAAAGAAGGGAAATATACTCTTGGAATGCGTCTTGACATGTATGTGAGTTGTATCATTGTAACATGTAATCATCCTCAGCTTTTTTTTATTGAAGAGATGCTTCTTGTATTCCATTGAAATCATGTAATATACCACTGCTCCTTCCATATTGATCAATCATGGAAATGGAGATATCATCAGAACGGAACCTGTCCTTTTTGCCCACTGAATTTGTTTGTTTCCATGTTGATGGTATTATTGCTCCTTGTCTGTAAGCAACTTTACTTGCATATATAATTATTTATCCTAAAACTGTA